>CAUYNN010023704.1:0-36104 GCA_963574175.1 Chiropotes sagulatus
GTTAACAAGGGAAGTGAAGGATCTATTCAAGGAAAACTATAAACCACTGCTCAAGGAAATCAGAGAGCACACAAACAAATGAAAAGACATTCCATGCTCATGGATAGGCAGATTCAATGTCATGAAATTGGCCACACTTCCTAAAGTAATTTATAGATTCGATGCTATTCCTATCAAACTACCAATGACATTATTCACAGAATGAGAAAAAAACTAGGTTAAAATTAATATGGAATCAAAAAAGAGCCTGAATATCCAAGACAATCCTAAGCAAAAAGAACAATGCTGGAGGCATCACATTACCCAACTTCAAACTATACTATAAGACTACAGTAACCAAAACAGCATGGTACTGGTGCAAAACAGACATGAAGACCAATGAAAAAGAATAGAAAACTCAGAAATAAGTCTGCATACCTACAACCATGTGATCTTTGACAAACCTGACAAAAACAAGCAATGAGGAATGGATTCCCTATTTAATAAATGGTGCTGGGAGAACTGGGGGAATATTGAAACTAGATCCCTTCCTTACACCTTATACAAAAACTAATTCAAGATGGAATAAAGACTTAAATGTAAAATCCAAAACATTAAACACCCTGGAAGAAAATCTAGGCAATACCATTCAGGACATAGGCATAGGCAAAGATTTCATGATGAAAACACCAAAAACAATTGCAACAAAAGAAAACATTGATAAATGGGATCTAACTAAACTAAAGAGCTGCACAGCAAAAGAAACTATCATCAGAGTGAACAGACAACCTACCGAATGGGGGAAAATTTCTACAACTTACCCATCTGACAAAGGTCTAATATCCAGAATTTACAAGGAACTTAAATTTACAAGAAGGAAAACCAACTACATTAAAAAGTGGGCAAAGGACATGAATAGACAATTCTCAAAAGAAGACATACATGTGGCCAACAAACATGAAAAAAGCTCAACATCACTGATCATTAGAGAAATGCAAATCAAAACCACAATGAGATACCATCTCATACCAGTCAGAATGCTATTATTAAAAAGTCAAGAAACAGCAGATGCTGATGAGGTTGTGAATAAAAAGAAATGCTTTCACGCTGTTGGTAGGAAAGTAAATTAGTTCAACCATTGTGGAAGACAGTGTGGTGATTCCTCAAAGATCCAGAAGCAGAATATCATTTGACCCAGCAATCCCATTACTGGGTATATACCCAAAGGAATTAAACCATTCTATTAAAAAGATACATACATGCCTGTGTTCATTGCAGCAGTATTCACAATAGCAAAGACATAAAATAAACCCAAATGCCCATCCATGATAGACTTGATAAAGAAAATGTGGTACATATACACCATGAAATACTATGCAGCCATAAAAAAGAATGAGATCATATCCTTTGCAGGAACATAGATGGAGTTGGAAGCCATTATCCTCAGCAAACTAATGCAGGAGTAGAAAACCAAACACTGCATGTGATCACTTATAGTTGGAGTTGAATGATGGAAACACATAGACACATCAGGGGGAACAACACATACTGGGGCCTGTTGGGGGGGTAGGGGAAAGGAGAGCATCAGGAAGAACAGCTAATGGATGCTGGGCTTAATACTTAGGTGATGGGTTGATCTGTGCAGCAAACCACCATGGCATGCATTTACCTATGTAATAGACCTGCACATACTCCACATGTACCCCAGAACTTAAAAGTTAATGAAAAAAGAATCAAATTCTGCTCTCAGAAAACTTCACTAAATTAAAAAAAAAGAACTACCTGACACTGGGTAATTTATAAGGAAAAGATGTTTAATTGAATCACAGTTCCACATGGCAGGAGAGGCCTCAGGAAACTTATAATCATAGTAGAAGGGGAAATGACACATGTCTTACATGGTGGCAGGAGAGAAAGAGAGTGAAGGGGAAAGTGCTGAAACACTTCCAAACAACCAGATCTGGCAAGAACTCACTCACAAAACATCAGTAAGGGGATGGTGCTATGCCATGAGAAACTGCCCCCATGATCCAATGGCTACCCACCTGGCCCCTCCTTCAACACATGGGGATTACAATTCAACAGGAGGTTTGAGTGATGACACAGAGACAGACACAGACACAGACACACACAGAAACATACATACACACACACACACAGATCAAATCCAGGGTGAAAGTGGTAAAACGTGTCAGGAAAATGTGGTCTAAGGATGAACCCACTGTAGAATGCTTTGTTACCATCTTGAAAAGATCTAAGGCTGTGCTTTTCGAACAGACAAACCCCTCTTTCCTCCAGCATGCTAAGGACATTGTCCCACAGGAGTCTCACCAGGATCTCTAGATGGAGAAGGGTTTATCTCCAAGAGATTTGTAGATATGACCTTTTCTAATAGAGTGGATCATAAATGCATACACATTTATTTATGGACAGAATGCAGGTTGAGAAAGCCACTCAGTTACAAATTCAGTTTTCTTTTGGGAAGGAAAGTATGAAATAGAAAGCAGAATGAAGAGCCAAGAGCCACAGTGAACAAGACAGTAGGACTGATCGTGACTCAGGGAACTGGCAGTATGTGCTTAGCAGGATTTCAGAATTGCTATTAGACAGTGACTGCTGTTTGCCTCCAGTTCTTCACTTTTTTTGAATGCAAGTAAGCAAAGTGGTGATCTTAGTCTCACCTATTGTATCTTGGGGGAACTGGGAGAGAGGAGGTCAGACAGCTTGACTCTCTAATTCACAGGTTTTCAGATACGGAGGAATGGTACTTAAGGGGCTGAACCCGAGCACACTCAAAGATTCTAATTAGCATGCAGACATGATTTAGATGATGATTCCTAGACCTGGTGCCATAATAGGTTGTCTTGGGAGCTTGAGGGAAGGGAATGAGTATGTTTTACATGTGGGAGGACGTGAATTATCTTGGCCAGAGAGAGGACTGTAGCAGATTCTATTTTCCAAGATGACCACAAGAAGGTCTTTCATGGGAGGAATATAGTCGCTACATTGTGAGAGGTGGCATTATGTTCCTTTTGAATTTGGGCAGGCATATGACTGCAGAGGAAGTGACGTAACTTCCCAGGCATGGTCATAGAAGAAGACAGAGCTTCAATCTGGTCTCTTTTGAGATGTTCGCTCGAAGAACCCAGGTGCTCTGTGATGAGGAAGCAGAGGCCATTTATAGGTATTCTACAGAAAGCCCCAGCTAAGATTCCAGATGATGTTGGTTGTCAGACATGTGAGAGGGAAATTTTTTGAAATGACTCCATACCTAGCCACTGTCTGCAGCTGCATAACAGACCCCAGGTGAAAACCATCCAGCTGAGCCCAATCAACCCCTGATCCATGACTTAATGTCTGTTTTTAGCCACTTCATTTTAGGATTATTTGTTATACAATAATAGAGAAGGGGAGCAACTCGTTCTCTCACATTCTGCACACTATTCATTTTTATTGCTTTGATATGTTTAAGGTTTTATGTAACCTTATATACATATATTACATACGAGAAAAGGCCAGTGATGCAGAAAGCCTTAAAAAGATTGTTAAATTCTTTACGTTTCTCCCCTTCTCACAAAAGTGTTATGTATAATATATATGTATATATATAGAGAGAGAACATCTGAAGTACACTTCAGACAGTTCAAATCTTGCATAATTTCTCAAATTTAAGTTAGAAATTTGCATTTCTGCTGCAATTCTTGCTTCTTGTTTTTTGTTGAATTTGGTTTTTAATGACAACCTTACTGCTTGTGGACACTGAAACTATGAATTTTGAGATTTGCCATGGAAGTTGAGCTAAAGGGATCTCATCAGATTCAGTAGGTATATAGCCAAGCAGATCACTCTGTGAACTGTCACCCTTACTGCTGATAAATACCTTTAATCCATTCAAATATATTCCACTTCCAAGGCTATTTATAATAAGGTTTTCCCTCCATCAATTCAACTCATCTAGGTTGCCAAAGCTGCCCAAATTATTCTGCCTCCTTTCAATAAATTATAAGAATATAATTAGTAATACATCAAAGTTACACTCGAACCAAGTCTCCCGTGACCACCTTTCAGTAGAAGTAGGTTTTTTTTAAAAAAATGCCTCCAATTTATTTGGTATGAAGATACAAAGTCACATATGGGGTCAATACAAGTCCTATGAATTGGGATCCAAAGGAAAGATCTGTGTTAGTGTAAATTGGGCCCAATCACCTGAACAGTTGAGCAAATGAGAGAGAAAAGCAAGTAGGATGTTTTGAAGTCAGCATAAAGCTGAAGGCAGGTAGTTGAACTTTTGGTCTATGGTACTGGGTCCAGCTTTTGAAGGCGGTGGCACAGCTATAATCCAACTCCTGAAAGTAACTTTAAAGATTCCTCTGATCATTTAACACTGCAAATTAACTCCTCAGCTGTTGCCACTCGTTCCTTCTTTAATGGCTTTACAATTAACAAGTAAGCTCAAATAAAAAAATAAACCTATACAAGAGATAAATAGCAGTTAAATCTGAGTGAGAGTAAGGTATGTGCAGGGCTGTGAGGTCCTGGAAATGCAGAGGAAATTTAGTTCCTGCTCTCAAGAAGAATTATTGATTTTCTCATATAGAATTATTATAATATTAATAACTTCCTAGGCCTGCTGTAACTCTGTATCCCAAACTGGATGGCTTAAACAACAGGAATTTATTGTCTCATTGTTACAGAGGCTGGACATCCAAAATCAAGCTGTTGACACTGCTGGTTTCTTCTGAGGCTGCGAGGGAAGGATCTGTTTCAGGCCTTTCTGCCCGGCTTGTTAAGTGGCCAACTTGGTGTTCACATAGCATTCTCCCTGTATGTGTCTCTCTGTGTCCAAATTTGCTTTTTTAAAAATAAGAATACCATTCATGTTGGATCAGGGCCACCCAAATGACCCCACTTTAACTTGTCTTCTTTCCAAGTAAGGTGAAAACCCTGTCTTCAAATAAGGTCACATTGTGAGGTACTGGGGATTAAGGCATCTGAATTTGGGGAGTGGAGGCAGTTCAATCCATAACAAGCATGATAGTCAAGTAGAGCAAGAAAGTAAAATGCAAAAACACAAGGATATGTGATCGGAGACCTCATGGTCTTTCTGGAAAGTCAAGGCACACACAAGTAGGTAACAATTCAGCTGCGTATAACACGGATACAGAGATTTCTAGCATGATACCGCCTTCATTGTCAGGGGCCAAAAGAGATCCTCAGAGTTTTGTCCACTTCTGGCAAGACCACTCTCTGATCTGCCTAACATTATTCAAAGAATTCTCACCACTTTCTGCCTAGAGGCATTCAGGACTAATGTCATCATGGCTATTACCCAAGTACGTCAGCTACCATATGAAGCCCTGGTCTCCCTTCCTCTCCTGCACAGTAATTCCCATAAGGCTATGGGAAACCTTCTGCTGTGCCTTCTGGAAATCACAGTCATTGGCAAAATCCCCACACCCTGACCTCTTTTCTGAATGTTTCCTTTGCATCTTGTCCTTGGCTCCCACTAAGAAAACTGTTTCCTCTGATGCCCTTTCAAGTAGTAGCCATTTTCCTCCCATAATCCTCCCCTCATTGGGCTCAGAGGTGAGGTACGAGTTTTCCTTGTCTCTTGTTGCTCCTTCCCGATCATTCTTCCTCCCTTCTTCCTTAAAAAATAAGCACTGTTGAGTTTCAGTCTTCAAGCTGTAACATCTTGTTGCAGTTATCTACCAAGCCCCAGGACATTCGCTCTTACTTGAAGATTTTAAGTAAGAAATTTCACTTCCTGGGGCTTGGCTCACTCTGCAAAATTACTCCTGTTAAAATTGTTAGTGATTTTTATAACCTTATAAGAAATTCACCCAATTTCTTGGCCTCTCAGTTTCTTGACCTCCTCTCTTCAAAGGATCTTGTCCTCCACCTACCTCAGCCACGTACTCCCATGGTCATCAGACCTAGACCTTCTCAGTATCAATACCCACTACACAACCTTGACTTTCAGCATCTGGCTCTATGACCAACACCTCATATTTCATGCGCATTCTTCTACGATCCCCCTTCCAATCCTCAGCTCCGTCAGCTCTAAAATTCATCAATCTTCTCTTCTCTCTCTCTCTTTCTTCATGACCTCACTTGTCCCCATGTCCTTACTTCCCTCTCTATTTAACTAAAACATAACGAGCAACCATTAGAATAACCCCCTTGCACCTATCTTCAGTGTCTTCCTCTTTCATTTTGATTTACCAGCATGACAAAGCCTGAACCCTTTTACATTCTACTGTCGTCCTATTCCTCCCCTGCATGTGGAAGGAGAAAAACACTGCCTGGGTTCATTGGGCTCACTTCAAATTCATACCCCTGTACCTCTTTCCTACCTATCCTTATCCAGCCCTCTGGTGACTTCACACAGCTTCCCAGCTCAATATTTCTTGGAAGCTTGAATGTTGTTGTATATAAATTCCTTTTTCCATAATGATATAAAATTTCCAAATGATATAAAATTCATTTTATGCATGAAGGGTACAGTTTATCTTAAAAGGTAAAAGTTATTCTTCCTTTTAAGACTAAATTTTCCCTAAGGAATCTTTTATGAGTACTTCTATGATTGCAGTTTAAGAAGTAGTTCATCAAAATCCAGAAACCACTGGGGGCAGTGGCACATGCCTATAGTCCCAGCTACTCAGGAGGGTGAGGTGGGAGAGTTCCCTGAGCCCAAGAGTTCAAGGCTGCTGTGACCTATGATGGTGCCACTGCACTCCAGCCTAGAAGTCAGAGAGAGACTTTTTCTCTTAAAAGAAAAAAGAAATAATAAAAATCCAGACTTAGGCAACTCATGTTTCTCTCCAACTGATAAATCTGAAAGATCCTGTCCTTGATAGATTAATTGTACATCTGGGACAGGAATCTTCATGAATTAAAGGAAAAAGGGTTTGTTTTTTTTTGTTGTTTTTTTTTTTTTTTTTCAAGAAAAGTGGTTTATCCATCTCTCTGTAAAAGAGGACATCATCACTTTCATCCCCTACCTTCTTTCAGGCAAACTGCTAGTCTGTTTCAGAAATACTTAATGGACCAGTCATAGTTACCACAAAGGCACAAATGCAAAATGAACTGATGATAATGTCATCTCCTCAATCACTGCATGTAAATTTGAGACTTGAGAAGAAACATATTGTCATATATCTGTATTTTTTGGTTCTTTCTTGGGTTATCTTGGGTTTTTGCTTTTTGAGAAAGTGATTTCCCATTGTAGTTTGACTTGCATTACTTGCCTTCTGTTGGGAAATTTAAAAACCTGGCTCTATTCTAAACTCTCCATTTGTGTACAAAAAATGACAAATGAAACTACGGACATCTTTCTTAATCTCAAAACAGCTAAGTGCCTACTCATAGGTACTCTCCTCCCTCTTGTTGGTCTGTTTCATCGATTTCTCAATGTAGAATATTGTCTATTTAAATCAGATGTTTTCCTTAATGGTATTTGTGTTAGTCAGGGTTCTCCAGAGGGACAGAACTAATAGGATATATGTATATATGAAAGGGAGTTTATTAGGGAGAATTGGTTCACACGATCATAATGCGAAGTCTCATGATAGGCCGTCTGCAAGCTGCGGAAGAGAGAGTCCAAGTATGAAAGCCTCAAAACTAAGGAGGCTGACAGTGCAGCCTTCCGTCTGTGGCCAAAAGCCCCAGAGACCCTGGCAAACTAGTGATGTAAGTCCAAGAGTCCAAAGGCTGAAGGACCCTGAGTCTGATGTCTGAGGGCCGGAGGAGTGGGAGGAAGCATTCAGCATGTGAAAAAGAAGCAAGCCAGAAGATTCATCAAGCAAAGTTATTTCACCTTCTTCTGCATGCTTTGTTCTAGCCTGGCTGGCAACCCAAGGTGAGGTGCCCACCCACATTGAGAGTGGGTCTTTTTCTCCCAGTCTACCAACTCAAATGTCAATCTCTTCCAGGAACACCCTCACAGACACACCTAGAAACAATACTTCACCAGCCATCTAGGCATCCTTCAATCCAATCATGTTAACAGCTAATATTAACCATCACAGTAGTAAAAACTGTTTCCTAGGACTTGCTATCATTTTGTGAAGACACTGTGGATGAAGTGTGTGATCATCTTGAATTTATTTTTAAAAAGTAACACAGCACATTTGACCAGTTTTGCTAATTTAAAAATAATTGGCTCTTAAATAAATTTTATAGCTATTTCAAGCTAAATAAATATGGGGAGAAAGAATATTTTTAATACTAGAAAAGCATATGTTCATTTCCTTAAATTCTCAACTCCCTTCTACAAACAAATGAAAGCATAAGATCCTTAGCAGTCACTAAAAGTACCTGAGATTGGGTCTACCAGGTGTATGCAGAGCTTCTGAGTCCTAAGGGTCCACTGCATCTCTAAGTTTTTCATCTAAGATGCTTTATATCTCTTTCTTAAGTAGGAAGGAGGTATAAAACATCTAACAGGTAATAGTTTAAGTTGAACAGGTAATAGTGAGATTTACAATTTATAATCCAAGCACTATGATTCTGTCTGTTCTTTTCATCTTAAAGAACATTTTATGTTTTGCTTAGATTCCCAGAAACTATACATGGCTTTTCTCCTACATCTATTGAACTAATTATATAATTTTAAATTGTATTATCATTTAAAATCATTAATGTAGTGAATTGTATTAGATCTTCTAATGTGAAACAAACTATGTTTGACTAGGACACAACAGTCTTATCATTAAGTATCATCTTTTTTATGCATTGCTGAATTAAGATTGTTAACATTTTGCTTGGGTTTTTGTATCTATACATGTGAAAGAGACGAGTTAAAACTATTCCCTTCTCACAGCCATTTTCGTCAGGATTTTGAGAGCAAGGTTATCATAGCTTTGTAAAATGGCTAGGGAATACACTTCTTTTTTTATATTCATGAATTGTTTGTTTATGATTGAAATTATTTCTCAAATGATAGAATTTCCTCTTGAAACCACTTGAGCTGGAATTTTATTTCTTGGAGACTTTTAATTACTGCCATTCTTTACTAATTATAGAAATGATCAGTTTTTCTATCTCCTTGATTCAGATTTGGTAAGTTGTTTGGTGGAGGGGTATGGTATATTGTCTGCTTTGCTTACTTTTCTAATGTATCGATGCAAAAGTTTTAATATACTCATATTATTATTTTTAAAATTTTACATGGTTTGGTATAATTTCCTTTTCATTCCCAATTTTATAATGCTTCCTCTCTGCCAATTTTCTTAATATGCCATAAGTTTGCTAATGTTATTAATTTTAGAATATGCTATATAACTTATTAGATTAACTTATTGTTTCTTAATCTATAGCTTAACTTTTTTGTCTATTTGATCTATGAGTTATGAATAGGGGTATGTCAACTAAATATTCCATTATGCTGTAGTGAACATTTTAATCTCTAGAAATGTATTTTGTCTTAAAAGATCAATTAATCTCATATGAATATAGCTACATTGATTTTATTGTGGTTAGCATATTTCTGCTCTATTTTTCCCGTCTATTGACTTGTAACTATTCTGATTCCTCATGCTTTTGTTTTCTAAACAGTACTGATGTACAGTCTGACAACCCTTGTCTTGTAACTGAAAATTTAATTGATTTACAGTTTTTAAAATTAAGTGATATATTTCTATTTATTTCTATCATCTTCTTTTTGTCCATTTTCCTCTCTTTTTCTGTTTGTTTATTGCTTTCCTTTCTTGTCCTTTTTTAAAGATTGCTTTTCTCATTCTTTTTTTTCCCCCTTCAATTAGTTTGGCAGTTGTGGAAACCTGGTCTGCTGACTATTTTGTCACTGTTTATTCTTTTAATGGTTATCCTTGGCATTTTTTATATGCACACTTAACCGACTGTTCAAATATAATAACTATATTTTCTATCTCTCAATTAATACAAGATCTTCCACTTTCTCTGGTCTTGCTGCTTTTGATTTGTATGACATTATTGTGTATTTTAGCCTTTCTTTAGTCTACCTTTACCACATAAGAGATGATTGTTTTATATAGTCATTTGAAAGAGGTTTACCACCTTCCTTGCTCATTATTCCTTCTTGAATCTCAGGCCTTCCATTTGGAATCAACTTCCTCTGTCTGAAGTGCATTCTTCTAATTTCTTTAGTGATAGTACAGTAAAAATCTCTCTCAGCTCTTGTTTGTCAAAAAATATCCTCATTTTGACTTCTAACGGAAAGTATTTTCATGAAGTAGACAGCTGTCGATTGGCTTATTCTCTTTCAGCACATGGAAGATATTATTCTGCTGTGTCTGGATTCCCTTGTTTCTACTTAGAGATCAGCTATCAGTTTAACTGCCACTCCTTTGTCATAATTGGTATTTTTCTCCCTGTCTGTTAATCTCTTCGTCTTTGGTGTTTTTCAGATTCACTGTGACCTTTCTCAGTGTGGATTTCTTTGTATTTATTTTGATGTAGATTTGCAGAAGTTACTGATTCTGAGGATTAATATCTTCTCCATTCTTTACATTTTCTCTCCCTTGCACTCTGATTATACGAATGTTAGTCCTTGCACTATCCTACATGTCTCTCCACTTTTTCTTTGTATTTTCTATACTCTCACCTCTCTGTAGTGTATTCTGAAAATTTTCTTTTAATCTATTTTCAGCTTTTCAGTTCCCTCTTCAGCTGTATCTAATCCTTTGTTGATTTAGGTTATTTATTATGATTTTTGTATCTAGAAGTTCAATTTTCTTGCTTTCAAATCTCCTTGGTCATTAAAAAAGTCTCTTTTTTCTGACAGTTTTAAGTCTGTATTTTTATTTCTTTAAAAACAATAAACATATTCATTTTACATATTCATTTACATTTGGTAATCCCAGTATCAAAATTGCTTATAGAGCTGTGTTTGCTAATGTGTTTAATGTATTCTACTACAAGTTGATTATTTCAGTGTACATGTGACATTCCTTTGAGGCCTGGACAGCAGGTAAGTTTCTGCAGAGGATTTGCATTCGACTCTGTGAAGTTACTGATGAAATCTTTAACTTGGGACTACATAAAGGGCATTCTCAACTTAAAATTTTTGAGTGTAAATTTGGTTTCATATCTGATGTTACACACTTTCAGGGGAAATATTTTTCTGTCAGTGACAATTTTCCATCTGAACTTGGTAGGTAATTTTCTTTGCTTACCTTAGGATAAAGATGAATGTTGAAGATTTGGGTTATTTCTAGTTTAACTTTACACTTTATGACAGTAGGTATTCCTATGAGGCTCACTATTCTGGGAGAGATCCCTTCATCTGTAACTCCTATTGAGGTCTCCTTGAGACCAGAAAGCTCAATATCAACTTGAGCAAATGCTGTCAGATTAAATGTTAGTTTCAGTAGTCAGCCCATGCCTCTGGTTCCTACTTCCAGATGTTTTCAGTCTCTGCACTTTTAACATTTTTACCATCTCATATCAGCATTTAAAGTTTTTAGGAAGTCTGTAATTTTCAGTTCTTTTTAGAGGGAGGATCTACTCAAAGTATGTGGTCTGTGATAATCTATTATATTGCCAAAATCAAAACTTGGAGTCCTTTTGAAGACTGTGAAAAGCGTATTGGGGTTGATGATTTTGTTCAGCTGAGTTGTCATTTTAAAATTATTACAACTTTCAGAAACAGTACAGTAAAGAATATATTTGCTCCTAACCTTGTTCTTTGCCTTGGGTTCTAATTATGTAAGAATGCCAAGTTTCACTGCATAAGAAAAAGAAATAATGATTATTTTATCCTTTTAGTTCTTTGGATTTTTGATAAATGGGACTTCATTGTGTAACTTTGTCTTCAGAAGCCCAAGTGAAGAAATGTTTTAAACACATTGTTTATGTTTTAATCTGGAACTTGTAGAAATTTAAAAAATAATTAATAGAGAAAATGCTAGAAATTTAAAATGTGGTTTGTATATTTTAAAATAAGTTATTTTTTCTTTCTTAATAAATGGAAAATTAAGAGTTTCTGTTCTTTAAATTTACTAATTCTCACAAAAATTTCTTTTCAACATGTTAACATAGGAATAAAATAATCGAACAACAATAATCTTCCCTAAAGAGATCACAATTACAGCATGAAAATGGGAAGAAAAGCCTTCAGTCTAATATCTAAAAGACTCGGGTTCCATATAAATGACCTGTCTAGAGAGTCTTTCACTGAAATGATGCATGTCTCAAGTGGGGGCTTTGGTGTAAAAGATCACAAGACATCATTTCTTCAGTTTAATAATCCATTTAATACCATCTTTCAATCCCATTTCATGCTCAGTAAAGCAAGAATAAGTGAACCTTTTGCTGACGTTGGTTTTGTTGAAGAGCTTTGTTTATAAAGCAGTGGCGACATGATCTTATCATGGTCCATCATCACTGGTTTGCTCTGTCCCCCATCCGAGTAATGTGTCCCTGTGATGTGTGCAGTCTTTTCATTGTGATGACTCCTGTTCTATGCTAAAGTGATTTGACAGCACTTGCTTGCTTCTAAAAGAGAGACATGTTTCAACTTTCTGCCTCAAAAATCTATTTAAGTCATCACTTTTATTCCACTGTCTCTGAATTTTGCAGAGGAAGTATAAATTCAATTGATGAACATGAACAAAAGTGAAGGAAGCCTTGGACACTTGAACTAACTCCTGGGGCTTCACAGTGGACAGCTGATAACTTGATGCTGAAATTACATTCTTGCATGAGCTGTGCTTACCAATGAAACACAAGCTTATAATCAAGTTAGAGAGAAAAGGAATTGGATAGAGTTAGACAAAAAATACTCAGCTCTTGGTATGATATCTACCTAAGATCTGTGAATGTTACGTATGGTGCCATGTTTCTCTATTTTTACTGTTTGAGAATGAGAATAGTAATCAACGGGAATGATGCAAATATGCATTAAAATATATTCTCATTGGGGTGTATTTTAAGAGGCTGATTCAGCATTTGCAAAAGAAATACATTATTATAGTTTTTGTAAAATTTGTATACTTTGGCAATTTTATCTTAAAACTTCTATAGTGCTTTGTGGGATGCTTTCACATAGAGTCAGGAACATGAATCCTTCTTTTTTAGGTGAAAGAATGGACATTTGGAGAATGAATGAATGATCTCATTAAGGTCCCCTCGTATAGTGTTAACAAAGCACATCTGGAACTAGTCCCCTGACTCATATACCAGTGCTCTCTCTATAACAGCAACTATGTTCCTTGGAGTCCCAGGGGTTCCCTGGATGTCCCACTGACCCTCTCCTCCACTCTATCTCACCTGGAAGGGAGCAGACAAGGAAACACAAATTGACAGGACATTTAGATTTACACCTCAAATCTAATCTCTGATCTGGTGAATTCTTCTTATCCTGCCACCAGGCAAACATTCATTTCCCAGCATAGTAATGTCCTAGTATGAATTCATTAAAACTGGGAAGTGGATAAACATACTACAACATGACTAAAGAGAAAGTTTAAAAAATGTCAACAAGAGCTTCCACAGGGATTTTTTTATGATCATCATGAAGAAGTATCAAATGCCCATTGTGTGTGGTATGCTTGCAATGAGAGTTCTTTCCCAGAAGAGTCTAAAAGTAGATAGGAAGAGAGGGCTTGAGTCTGAGAGAGTATTGGTTTCTAGCCACCATCATTCTAAAGGACAACAGAAGGATGCAGAATGTCTTAATGGCTTTGTTGTATACAGAAATATTTGGAGACTAAATAGAGAACAACTTTACACAGAAAAATAGGGAGCTGCTTTCTAGAGACAAGATAACTGGAAACTTCAGTCCATGGCCCAGGGTCAGCCCCTGGCACTGCCAGGAGAAGCAGAACTCCTGGAGCAAGTTACTAGCCCTCTCTGAGCCTTGGTGACCTCTATAAAATTGGGATGATGACTCACATTAAAAAGTGGCTCAGAGGAGTAAATTCACTAGAGTACAAAAGCACTTTGTCAATCATAAAGCAATGCACAAGGTAAAGAAGAGTGAAGGACAGATTGTCATATACGGCTGTAAACCGTGGCTGTGGATTTTGTCCTGATGATGCCAAACACTGCAGTAGTAAAGCCATCCTCCTGAAATGCCTTGGACTCTTTACAGAACCATTCATGGCTGCTGGCCAATCCAGTGCACCAGTTCCTGAAGCCACGTGTCAAAGGCCAGATGCAGCATTTGAGGAACAGTGAAGTATGGTTGGTGCCTCTCTATAGCATTACTGAGTATTGTGTATGCTTTGGGAAATCAAAGAGTAACCTGCTACTGCAGGTATGTTCTTGTGACAGTCACCATCCACATCTGCAGTGGTGTGCTTTGATTTCTAAACATCATAGAAAGAATATTTTAACTAAAAAAATTTTAAGGAAGCATGTAGTTTATTTTTCTCTCTGGTTTTCCTTTTCTTTTCTGAATTCCTAGAACTGGAGATTACACCTAATGAAATGATCATTACCTAACCATGATTGGCTTATAGATAAGCCCATATATATGCCTATATATATAAGCCACATATGTATATGGGCATAAACATTACAAAAGATAGACTTCTACAACACGTAGCTCTTCCAATCACCATTTTTCATCCTGGCACAGCAAACTTAGGTTATTTTTAAAGTTATCTGTCAGGTCAACCTGAGATCAAAAGGTACTAACAATAATGTCAGTTTGAACTTGACTTGGGGACAAATAGGAAGAAAAAAGGTTTCCTGTATATAAAAATTTAGAGTTGCATTCCTGATATTAATCACACTACCATGTAATTAATACTGTGCTTCTGTTTTGACAGGCAGCTTGCTGCTCACTAGAAATCACCTTGAACCCATTCAAGATTCTTTTTTTTTTTTTAATAAATGTCAGCATTGCACTTTATAAAGGCTAAAATTAGAGCATGTATATAAAATGGAGAGACAGGCTGGAAGTATCAGGTTTTAAACAGTTATGTAAAAAAGTATCAATCTGGGGGCACCCTAACACTGTCTGGTACATCCGTTCTAACTTCTATCAGTACTTGGTATTGAGGTAGAGAAGGCAGCTGATTAAATGACAAATGAAACAAAGCAATAATGAACAAGCATGACAGAATCAAAACACAAAATTATTTGGTGGCTTAAACGCCAGACCAAAATCAAGCTGAAACTTAACAGGAAAAACACCTAGCACTGAGAGCAGATTTACAGTGGGTCATAAGCAAAGACCTACTACCTTTCTTGGCCAAAGGTCATATAATGAAGAGCTGAAGGCTTTAATCAAAGGTGATATGATTGCTTTAAACAAAAGTGACATAAAATTATGCTAATAAAGGGAAATTTTGAAAAAAAGTTCTTTTTTTTTTGCCTCTACTAAAGGGGTAAGTCATTCCCTGAAGGCTGCAAATTAGAATCCCTGAGTAAGATTTAAAAGGAATTCAAATTTCCTGGGTTTTATACAACTTTTCTGCCTTTCCTTTCTGAGACCTTGCTCAGCCACCCGTTCTAGCATATCAGTATGGTTTCAGTTTGTGTCCCCACCTAAAGCTCATGTTGAATTATAATCCCCAATGTTGGAAGGGGGATCTTGTGAGAGGTGATTTGATCATGGAGCAGATTTCCTCCTTGCTGTTCCCATAACAGTGAGTTTTTACGAGCTCTGGTTGCTTATAAAAGTGTGTAGCACCTCCTTCTTTGCTTTCTCTCCCTCCTTCTTTGGCCATCTAAGATGTGCCTGCTTCCCTTTGGGCATGGTTGTAAGTTTCCTGAGGCCTCCCTGGTCATGCTTCCTGTACAGCCTGTGGAACTGTGAGACAATGAAGCCTCTTTTCTTCATAAATTACCCAGTCTCAGGTAGTTCTTTATAGCAATGCGAGAACAGACTAGTACACATATCCTATAACATGATACTGTTTCTAGTTCTAAAGGTTTTTTATTCTCTTATATAATGTTTTTGTTTATCTGAGTTAGTATCTTTAAAAATTAATTTCTTCATTTTGCTTAGATTACCTCGATTCTGTCAGCAAGAGTTGGCGTTGGCACTGCTGCGAAACACGAACGTTCTTGGCATAATTCCTTACAACTGCCTCCCTAAGTAGTTTCTCTCATATTTCATGATTTGGCTGAAAACCCAATATGGTTAAGAAAAAGATGTGCATAAGTGAGGCATAATTATATTGATTCATGTTCAGCTGATAAAGATTTATTATCCTCTAGGCATAATAATGGCCAAGATTTGCCCATGATCAATAACTCTTGAACCAATAAATCTTGGTATCGGCAACAAAAGCCAATATCTACTTAAACGTTTTTCAAAGTGTTGCTATTATATGCTGATGGCATAAAACACGGGAGCACATCAAACAGTCTCTTGAGCTTTATGTTGACACCGAATTTGTACTCTCCGACAGTTAATGTTCTAGATTTCAGTGACATAGGAGAAACTGACTGATCAAGGAGAAAGTTAAAACCAAGGATTAATAACATATTTTTAAAAGAGCAAATACCATTAGTGTATGTGAGAGCACCTTGTTAAAATCCAAACCATTACAGCAATGTAAAGTATAATAGAGTTTGTCTACAGATTTAAGCACTGCATAACATACTTGAAAAAAAAAACAACTTTTTGTAAAAGAGTGGGAAAAGAAGCAAGATAGGAGAAGAAATGAAGCAAAAGTATAGAAACAAGCAAGAAAGGGAAGGGACCGTGACTTAATATTGTAGTGGAAACCAGCCTGTGCCAGCAGCTGTCGTCCAGGCTGGAATGCTGTGGTGCGATCTCAGTTCACTGCAGCCTTGACCTTCCATGCTCAAGTAATCCTCCCACCTCGGCCTCCCAAGTAGCTGGGCGTATAGGTGTGTGCCACCATGCCTGGCTAATTTATGCATTTTTTGGGCACAGATGGGGTTTCGCCATGTTTCCCAGGCTGGTCTCGAACTCCTGAGCTTGAGCAATCTGTTCACCTTGGCCTCTCAAAGTGCTGGGATTACAGGCGTGAGCCACCATGCCTGGCCTTGACGTGCACTGTTACTTTAATTCTTATAACAATTCTGCTAGGTACAAGCCAAAACACAAGTTCCTACAGAACTGAGGCTGGGGCTAAGGAACTGGTTCTGCAGTTTTAAGGAGTAGAGGTAGAATGTGAATCTAGGTCTGTCTGACTCCAAAGACCATGATCTTCCTAGGATTCTAGAAACAAAAAGCCCAATAGTTACATTTACAAGGTCGTTTGGGACTTGTGAAAGGTATGGTAAGGCATTTTCTTAGGTTGGCTAATAGAGCTATGCTGTTCTTCCTTTTCACTCCAGCACTACTCTTCCTGCTGTACTAATATGTCTCAGACTACCAGACAACAAATATTGGTGGTTTAGAATAATAAAAAGGCAGAAGGATACTGTAATGCAGTTTGTTTCGTGGTAGAATGGAAATATTTTAGGGGATGAAAAGATGCTGGAATGTCCTTGAGCTTCAGGAAGACAAGGGCCTTTCCGTCAGTGAGGCACGTTGGACCTGCAGCCAAAGAGGCCCTCATGGGCTCATGTTCAGTTCTGTGACATATGAACTTAGGCAAATTTCTTCTAAACCTTCTTGAGCCTCAGTAGCGTCACCTGACTGATAACAAAAAAATCGCTATGCTTGCCCAGTTGACATCATGGGGTATGGGGAGGATCCAGTTTCAGCGCGTGCAGGGAGTCCAGTGTTTTTGTGTGTGAAGCTTTCCTGAGAAAACATGGGCAAAACCAATGTCCCAAAGATGGACTGGAATGTTACAGGGAACTTCTATTTTCTGATCTATAAAAAGGATTCTAACGTCTTTAATTAAACATCCCCTTTTAGATGGAAACTTTGCCAATATATTTTAAGTTTTCAATATTTTTCTTGGTCATTTACTTGTTATCATTTTCCAATTACCCAAGTGATATCCAAATGTATATTGCAAAACCACAGACAATACTGAAGTAAAAAGCAGAAATCTCTCTATCTTCTTTTCATAGACTCTACACTCATTCTCAGAGGTAACCACTGCTATCAGTCTGGTATTTTCCATCCTATGCATTTATAGGAATGCACATATATTTCTATGCATGTATATATAACTACATACAAACGCATACTTTTGTGGAAAATTTTTTGTAATATGAAAATATGTTTCAATATTTGTTCTTTTCTTTCTTGTCAAATACATATTTGTCTTGCTCGAGTTCAATAATTCTATTGTTGAATTAAAGATTTGCAACCTTCAGCATGTGTCAAGTTTTCTTTCCTTATCTGGGTTTAAAAGACCATGCTTTTTGCAGTACTGAACCAATCGTTTTCTCCAATTTTCTGCTAATTTTTAGAAAACAATGAAGCAAACCATGTAATTATTTCGATTTCTTGATGCAAACAAATACTGCTCTGCAGACAAAGAGAAAAACACGACTGAAGCAGAACCATCAGCTACCCGGCAGCACTAATATGAAATTGTTTAAAGTATTGTTCATCAGCGACATCTAACTCTAGCAGATAAAGATACTGTAAGGTTATGTGAATAATGCACAAAAGTTCAGGTTGTTTTAAATTCTACCTTATAAAGTCCGAGTTTATACATGAAAGTAATTTAGTCTTACTTGATAAAGGCACTTTTTCAAAAAAGCATGAATTTTCTCACATTCATTGTGTGTGAATGTGTGTGTGTGTGTGTATGTATTGTCATCTGCCTGAAAATCTTTTGTCTCTCATGCATTTAATGAACAGGTCTTATTTTGCAACAAATTACAATTTCTCTCAGTCTCCATGCACTACAGATTCTTCTTCCTAAAGAAACTTGTGCATTTACTCTTAGAAAAGACAATAGAGTTGAGAATGAATTTTTTTTAAAAAAGTCATGACACTGAAGATCACCCAGCTAACAATTGAGGTTGATCCTGCTAACCCTGAGCCATACCATCTAGTAAAAGGCACTGTCTTGATGGATCATTCATGGAAGACTAAAGTAATTACCATCATTCTAATATTTCTATTTAAATGCATGAAAAACTGATTAGCTGAAGGCAGCCCTAGAAATAGCAGAAATGGCATCTTCTTAATATTTATGCTAATGTAAAAGACATTTACACAAAGGTTAGAGGTGACATATGGGTAAGAAATGATCTTAACATCCACAGTTATTTACTTACAATAATAAATGACAGGAATATTACTCTTTGGGAGAGATTTAATAGGCAAAGAAGAGTAGGTGTGGAGAAACTAATCAATATTAAAATACATAGACACTTACAGGCACAAATGTATAGATTTGTAAGATCCATTCATGTAGAATCACCAACAACTAATAGAGAAATGGAGCAACCACACCTCTAAGCTCTGGTTTTACAAGTAGATTTCAGTTCACTTTCAGCCTGAGGTAGTCACATTTTTTTTTTAGTCCAAAGAGAATTTTGATAGAAATTAGAAAAGGTTTAATGATTTAGCTGACTTTGAGCATTCTCTACCTCACATGTAAAGAAACTAAAAAAATGTCAAAATGCTGCCATTTTGAATTGCAGTTACTATCTTGAGCAAGAAATGAAGGACTTGGCTTATAAATTCAATTTGGTTTTTACACTGTCATTTCCACATGGCTAACCCACAGACTGAATACCGTTTTCTGCCAGCTTTCTAAGCACGCTCCAAGGTGAGACTCCCCAGAAATGGTGCATAACAATGAGCATATCACGGAAGCAGTGCATGAAGAACAAATAAAACATGAAATTACACATGAACTCGAGAATCACATAAGCTGGCTAAGAGCGGGTTACTGCCAATAACAGATTTCAAATAAGCCTCTGATTTAATGACAACTGCAAGCCACAGCCTGATTGAGGGCAATCAAATTCTTCTCTTTTTATCTGCTTCTAACTCACTTTTTATGTGAAAAGAAAAACAGTGCTATTACAATAGCAGCAATAGAAGGCTACACCAAAATCTGAAAATAGGCCATTTCCACAAGCAATTATAACACAATGCACATCCAGACTTAAAGCATGTTCAAGTAAACAAGTAACCAATAGCAACTTCTTACTTAGCGCATCAGTAGAAACTCTGGAAACAGAGTATTTGCTTTTCACTCAAGCATTTTAATTGTGATTGTCCTCAGTGTAACTGCGACTCAAAAAGGTATGAATTTCAGATTTAAAAACTGGATAAACAATCAGATGAGTCAACCAGGGGAAATGAGGCTGCACTGAAAATGAATGACCTTAGGTCCCTGAGATAGAGACATCTTTTTTCAGTTTACAAGGGAGAACGTGTGGCTCACTCTGATTGATCACTTCCTAATCATACCTCTGAATCCCAGCCCCCAGGACACACTGGCTTGGCCATTTTTTTTTTTTTTTTGCATCTGAATGTATTCCATTTAGCGTTTCATTGTCCAGTATCTAGTACTGTTTTCTTTGCTTTTAGGAATAATTGTTTTGGGGGTGCTTTTAGTCTTTTTAGGGAGGTTCTGGTATGATAGATTGTTATTTAATTAATATTGTATTAAAATGGGAAGAGAAGTCATTGATGAGCATTTCTCTAGTTTTTTGATAAGACTATTTGCTGAGAGGGAGTTGGGACAAAACTTTTTCTTTCACGTGGACTTGGATGTGTGCTTTTTGTACCATACTGTAGAAATTGTAGGTATTTGTGTTTTTGAAAATCCTTAGAGTCCGATAAATATGAGCTGTGCATGGAGAAAATGAAACTATACTATTGAAGGGTGTGTGTGTGTGTGTGTGTGTGTGTGAGTGTGTGTGTGTGTGTGTATGTGTATGTGTTTTACGGGACTGGAGGCCAGAGGTAGGCTTCAGAAGATGGATCTATGATTTCCAACTTGCCTGGAAAGACCTAGCTAGTACAGTCCAGTCCACTTCGTAACTGGGAGAGAAAATCAAAGTGGAGAAATGCACCCATCTTTTGTGTACTTCAGTTCTCACAAGGAGAGGGAACAAAATGGCCTTGTTCCTTTGGAGCCTTAAAATCTCCCTGAAGTCAGACCCGAGTTGCTGGACTAACTCCAGGGGCAACGACTTTTGTCCTTGGACCCTGTCCCTCTTCTGCCAGTCCTCGGAGTCTCCCCACAATACCAACCTCTCCCCTGACATGAGACTCCTGAGAGTCTCATACACATGAGTAATGTGTATAAAAATACACATTTTCAAGTGAAACATCAAGAACTTGGTTTCTTTGGTAACTTGGGCAGGGAAAGAGAATTTAAAATGATCAGAAATATTCATTCTGACCAGGTAGATCCATTCTCCTCCTTACTCCGAAGGCTTTATCTGCAACACAAGGCAGGGTCCCAAGCCTCTCCAAGTCGCTATACATTTAAAGTTAAATGAAAAGTGAAGTCTGCCGCTAAGTTTAGCTCTCCTGCTGAAATCCTTGGGAGATTATTACTTCCTTCTGGCTATATCAGCCCCCCTTTTCCCATACCTATCAGACGGCTTTGAAGTTTTACTTCATTTGTAATATTGCACAGTAAGTGCACACCATGTGCTAATGGGTTGCATGGATTAATGGAGCAAATAGTTGCTTAAATTTAATTTAAAAGTAGTTCAGATAAAGACCTAGAGAATTAGTACTGGGGTTAAGGATGGAACCTAGTGAGCTATGCCTGGCTGGAGGGGAAAATAAAGAGAGGAGGGGATGCCTCTCCCTTCTCACTCCATCTCCGACAGGAGAGAGTTTTGTTTAGCGCCTTTGTGCAGGCAAAGGGGATCCTGGTTTAAGGATGAATATGTATGAGTTATTTTTAGATGAATCAGGTGTTACC
This sequence comes from Chiropotes sagulatus, assembly GCA_963574175.1. Taxonomy (NCBI): domain Eukaryota; kingdom Metazoa; phylum Chordata; class Mammalia; order Primates; family Pitheciidae; genus Chiropotes; species Chiropotes sagulatus. The sequence goes on from CAUYNN010023704.1 coordinate 21,696, forward strand.
CTCATATGCCCTGCTGCAACAGGTGCATGTAGACAGACATGGCTACCCCCTGCTCTCTATTCTATGTTGTAAAGTAGTTATCAGCTGCTTAAAACAATGAACACACGTTTATTATACATGAAGAAAAGCACTTTGTCAAAGCTGTACTATGAGTCTAGGGAAAAGTGTCAGGTTCTTTGCTACACACAGATTTATCTATTGACTGTCCTTTACTTAGCCCTGTCAATGGGTTTCATGACTCAACTGCACCTCATTACCCTTTTTACAACACTCTGCAAATTCTTATTCATAATCAGACATCTCATCCAATTCTAGGTCGCAAAAAATCACTTATGCAGTCTTAATGAACACAGCATCCTTGGGATTTACATTTAGTAAAACTGTAAAGTAAAATATTCATAAAAAGAAAAGACAGCCAACCTAACATTCCAATCCACAATGCAAGTCTACGAAATCATAGCTGAGATGACGCAGCCCTGCTTAGTCTTCTCAACACTTCTCCTGTTGAGAAACCGGAACCTAAACTCTTAAAAAAAAGGATGGGATTTATGCATGAACAATGACACATGCTAAAGAGAAAGCAGAATTATAAGAAATCTTGACCTTTGTCACCTCATATGACATGGTTTGGCTGTGTCCCCACCCAAATCTCATCTTGAATGGTAGCTCCCACAATTCCCTCGTGTTGTTGGAGAGACCTGGTGAGAGATAATGGAATCACGGGGTCAGTTTCCCCCATTCTGTTCTCATGGTAGTGAGTAAGTCTCACGAGATCTGATGGTTTTATAAGGGGAATCTCCTTTCGCCTGGCTCCTTTCTCTTTTGTCTGCTGCCATGTAAGATGTGTCTTTTGCCTTCTGCTATGATGATGCAGCCTTTCCAGCCATGTGGAACAGAGTCCATTAAACTTCTTTTCCTATACAAATTACCCAGTCTTGGGTATGTCTTTATCAGCAGCATGAAAACAGACTACTATATCATATATATGTGTATATAAAGTAAGAAGGAGGACATACTAGTAACGAATTTTCATAAGAAACGAGATGAAATTGTAGAATGATAAGCTGCTTCCTCTGCTCTTAAAGAATCCATCATTGCTTTGCCAGCACTCATGGGGTGAAGCAAACACAAGAGCTTGCAGAATACTTAGAGAGGCATGCCTGCGAACAGTCAGGGTTAGAGAAGGGAAGAATGCAGTCCCACTGCACTCTCTTTTCTTCTAGATGAACTGGAGGCTTCATTTGGTTCATTTCTGGAAATCCCATTTCTAGAGTAGTGCCTGTCACATAGTAGGTACTTCCTAAATGTTTGTTAAATGGAGGAATGAAAGAATAACAAATTTTAGTTGAATACATGTCTTCAACTTGTGTTCTATAAAACACATTCTATAAGACATCCATTTCAACCAGACAATTCTCTTATGGAGAAATGGATGATTCCCTATGGCAGCAAGAACCACAGGATAACTTATAACCTCTATTTGATTTGATTAAGGAAGAGTACAACTATTAAAGAAAAAGTAAACAAATTCGGATCCTGTTCATTTTGATTTTCTGTTATTTCTGTGGCTTACTAATAAGCCAATCAATAATATGAAAGAAATCCCTGCAGTCATTAGCAAACCTCTTTGGCTAATTTACCATTTTATTTTTAAAGAAGGCAATTACAGAATTTAAAATATATTCAGTCTTCCACATTATTCACCTTCACAATACTGAAAATCTAAATGGTGAATGCAAGTAGATGAGGCTGCATTTTGAGTAGAGTTAGTGGAATATTTTAAATAAAAACTTTTTTTTTCAGGTAACTGTAGATTCACAGATATAAGAAATAATACAGAGAAATCTTACATATCCTCTACCCAGTACTCCCCAATGGTAACATCTTATAATACTACATACACCACAGTATCACAACCCAGAGACTGTCATTGATAAAGTCAAGATACAGAACTTTCTGTCTCCACAAGGATCCCTTATGTTGCCCTTTTACAGCCACACCTATTTCCCTCCCACCCCCACTCCACCTTAACCTCTGAAAACCACTAATATATTCTCTATTTCTGTAATTTTGTCATTCCAATAATGTTATAGAAATAGAGTCATAAGTAGGTAAACTTTCAGGATTGACATTTTTTTCCCCACTCAGTATAATTCTCCAGAGATTCCTCTACGGTGTTTGTATCAATAGCTTGTTTCTTTTTATTTCTAAGAAGTACTTCATGGTATGGATGGACCACAATTTTTTAACCAGTCATCTGTTGATGGACATCTGGGTTGTTTTTAATTTTTGGTTATTATGAATAAAGTTGTCATAATCATTTATGTACAAATTTATGTGAATGTGTGTTTTCATTTCTGTAGAATAAACACTCAGGAGGGCAATTTACTGGATGGAATGGTAGTTGTAGATGTAAATTTAAGACGCTGCCAAACTGTTTTCCAGAGTGACTGGGCCACTGTGCACATTCCCACCTGCAGTTTATGAGAGATCCAGTTCCTCTGCATCCTTGCCAGCATTTGCTGTTTTCTCTCTCTCTCTCTCTCTCTCTCTCTCTCTCTCTCTCTCTCTCTCTGTGTGTGTGTGTGTGTGTGTGTGTGTGTGTGTGTGTTGCCATTCTTAGAGGCATGTAGTGATATCTTGATGTGGTTTTAGTTTGCATTTCCCTAATGATGTTGAACATTTTATGTGCTTATTCCTCTTCGGTGAAATGTATTTTCATGTCTTTGTCTATTTTCTAATTTAGTTGTTAGGTTTTCAGTATTTATTTTTGAGAGTTTTTATATATTCTAAGTACAGATTCTTTGTTGGATATGTGGTTTGTAAATATTTTATCTTTTCATCTTAACAGATTTTTGTTATAGAACAAAAGTTTTAGTTTTGATGAAATCCAGTTTGTCAATTTTTCCTTTAAAGGATTGTATTATTGGTGTCAAAACTAACAATGCTTTGTTTAGCTCCAGATGCTAAAGCTCTTCTGTTTTTTAAAATATAGTTTTCATTTACATTGAAGTTTATGATGCATTTTGGGTTAACTTTTTGTAAGGTATGAGACCTAAGTCTAGGTTTATTTTGTTGCCTATGGATGTCTAATTTCCTCAGCACCACCTGTTGGAAAGAATATACTTTTATCGAATTGCTTTTGCACCTCTGTCAAAAGTCAACTGGGTGTTTCTGTGTAAGTTTCTTTCTGGATTTTCTGTTATGATCCATTGATCAAAGCAAGCAGATATTGTTGCCTTTTTCCTGTTTTTGGAGGCAAAAGATTGTCTTTCAGCATTATATATAATTTTAGTTGTAGGTTGTGGGCACTTTTTTTCAAGTTGAGGAGATTCCTCTCAACTTATAGTTTTCCTGAGAGATTTTTTAAAAAATCAAGAATGGGTATGGAATTTCATCAAAGGCCTTTTCCATATCAATTGTAGTTTCCCTTTCATGTAATTTTTCTTCTTTAGCCTATTATAATATGGTGGGTTATACTGAACCAGCCTTATATCTCTGGAATAAACTCATTCATAGAGTAGAATTACTTTTATATTGCTCAATCCTATTTGTTAATATTTTGTTAAGGATTTTTGCATCTATATTCATGAAAAATATTGGTCTGTAGTTTTCTTTTTTTAATATCTTAGTCTGGTTTTGGCATAAGGATAATACTAGCTTCATAAAATAACTATGGACATTGTCCTTCCTCTTATAATTTCTGGAAGACATGTAGAAATTATGTGAATTTCTTAAATGTTGGATATAATTCTCCAGTAAAACCAGCCAGGACTGCAGAATTGGTTTCTCTATGATTTTCTGGAGCTCTGAAATAATGGACTGAATTTTCTTAATAGTTACAGGGATATTCAAATGATCTATTTCTTCTTTCTTTTGAGATAGAGTCTTGTTCTGTTGCCCAGGCTGGAGTGCAGTGGCATGATCTCGGCTCACTGCAACCTCCACCTCCCAGGTTCAAGCAATTCTCCCTGCCTCAGCTTCCCAAGTAGCTGGGACTACAGGTGCCTGCCACCACACCTGGCTAATTTTTGTATTTTTAGTAGAGACGGGGTTTCACCATGTTCCCCAGGCTGGGCTTGAACTCCTCACCTCAGGTGATCTGCCCACTTCGGCCTCCCAAAGTGCTGGGATTATAGGCATGAGCCACTGTACCCAGCCCAAATGATCTCTTTCATGCTGAGTAAATTTTGGTAGATTGTGTTTTCAAGCAATTGACCATTTAAATCACAAAATGTTTGTGTGTAGAGTTTTCTTGCGGTGTTCCCTTTTTATCCTTTTATTGTTTGTAAAGTGTTATGGGTTAAATTCTACTCCCGAAAATTCATGTTTAAGTCCTAAACCCCAGTTCCTCAGAATGTGACCCTATTTGGAGATAGGGCTCTTACAAAGGCAATCAAATCAAAGTGAGGTCATTAGGATGGGCCTTATTCCAATATGACTAATGTTTTTATAAAAGGAAGAAATTTGAATACAGAGATATACATATAGATGGAAGATAATATGAAGAGACATAGGAAGAAGATGACTATTTATAAGCCAAGGAGAGAGGCCTGGAACAGATCCACCCTTCACAGCCTTCAGAAGGAACCAACCCTGCTGAGAACTTGATTTTGGATTTCTAGCCTCCAGAATTGTGAGACAATACATTGCTGTGATTAGAGACACACAGTCTGTGGTAGTTTGCTATGGCAGCCCTAGGAAGTTAACATACAGGATCTGTGGTGAGATCCACAATTTCACTCCTGATACAGGTCATTTGTGTCTTTTCTCTTGGTCAGTGTTTGTCAATTATACCTTTTCAAAGAACTAGCTCTTTATTTCTCTACTAATTTTCAGCTTTCAGTTTCATTGTTAACTGATCTTATTTCCTTCCTTCTGCTTGCTTTGAGTTTGTTTTGTTCTCTTTTTCCAGATTCTTGAGTGGAAGCTAAGAATATGTATATATATGAAGAGACTTTAAAAAGTTTGTAGAAAAATGAAATTAATAGATTTAATAAATTTATTAATTTTAATAGATAAAAACAAAAAACATTAACTTTATTTCTCAACACAAGCTTCATCAAGTTCAAGACAATTTTGTAAGCAATGACACCGACATTTAGCTCATCCCTAAATGACTGAGAGTCCTGGGAATTTAACCATGTCAATGTAATCTTTTTAACATTATTAACTGAAGAAAAATGAGCGACCTTTAAAGATTCTTTAAGATTAGGAAACAAAAAGGAATCAGGAGGAGCCAAATCAGGACTGTAAGGTGGAAGCCTAATGATTCCCATGGAAACTCTTGCAAAATTGCCCTTGTTTGATGAGAAGGAGAAGAAGCACTGTTGTGGTAGAGGAGGGCTTTCTGCTGAAGATTTCTCGGGTGTTTTTCTGCTAAAGATTTATCAAAATACTCTCATAATAACCAGATATTATTGTTCTTTGGCCCTGCAGAAAGTTGACAAACAAAATGCCTTCAGCATCCCAAAAAACTGATGCCATGAACTTTGCTCTTGACCAGTCCACTTTTGCTTTGACTTGTCCCCTTCCACCTCTTAGTAGCTATTGCTTTGATTGTGCTTTGTCTTCAGGATCATATTGGTAAAGTAATGTTTCATCTTTTGTTATAATTCTTCAAAGAAATGCTTCAGGATCTTTTTTTTTGTGTGTGGGGGTACAGAGTCTTGCTCTGTCGCCAGGTGCCAGGCTGGGGTGCAGTGGCACGATCTCGGCTCACTGCAATCTCTGCCTCCCAGGTTCAAGCAATTCTCCTGCCTTAGCCTCCCGAGTAGCTGGGACCACAGGCGTGTGCCACCATGCCCAGCTAATTTTTGTATTTTTTTTAGTAGAGACGGGATTTAACCACGTTGGCCAGGATGGTCTTGATCGCTTGACCTCGTGATCCACCCATCTCGGCCTCCCAAAGTGCTGGGATTACAGGCGTGAGACACCGCACCTGGCCAATGCTCCAGGATCTTGATTAAAATTTCCATTGAAAGCATTCCTCTTGCCTGTAACTGATCTGGGTGCAACAGTCTTGGCACCTATGCAGTGGAAAACTTGCTCAACCTTAATTTTTCAATCAAAATTGTGTAATCTGAACCATTTCAGATGTCTGTGGTGTTGGTTGCTGTTTCTGCTGTTAGTTATCAGTCCTCTTCAAGTAGAGGACTACTTCAAGTAGAGGACCTCACAAGATGATTTTTTTCCTTACAAATTGATGTGTATGGTCTGTTGCTGTGGGCTTCATCTTCAACATGATCTCATACCTTCTTAAAACGAGTTATCCATTTGTAAACTGCTGGCTTCTTTGGGGCATTGTCCCCATAAACTTTTTGCAATTCATCAGCAATTTCACCACTCTTCCACCCAAGCTTCACCACAAGTGTGATGTTTGTTCTTGCTTCAATTTTAGCAGAATTCATGTTGCTCTGAAAGAGGCTCTTATCAAACTGATGTCTTACCATTCCTAGTGCCTTAAACTAGATCCTATTCAGATATGGTTTAACAAGTTAGCATGAGTTTATTTTGGTGCCAAAAAACTCTGAAATCCATGCATTTTTTTTTTTTTAACTTAGTACAGCATTTTTAAAAAAATATATTTTATTGCACTTTAGGTTCTGGGGTACATGGGCAAAACATGCAGGATTGTTGCATTGGTACATAAACGGCAATGTGGTTTGCTGCCTCCATCCCCACCGTCACCTATATCTGGCATTTCTCCCCGTGTTATCTCTCCCCAACCTCCCTACCCCCTGCTGTCCCTCTCCTATTCCCCCACAACAGACCACAGTGTGTGATGCTCCCCTCCCTCTGTCCATGTGTTCTCACTGTTCAACACCCACCTATGAGTGAGAACATGCGGTGTTTGTTTTTCTGTTCTTGCGTCAGTTTACTGAGAATGATGGTTTCCAGATTCATCCATGTCCCTACAATGGACATGAACTCATCGTTTTTTATGGCTGTGTAGTATTCCATGGTGTATATGTGCCACATTTTCCTTGTCCAGTCTACCACTGATGGGCATTTGGGTTGGTTCCAGGTCTTTGCTATTGTAAACAGTGCCGCAATGAACATACGTGTGCATTTGTCTTTATAATAGAATGATTTATAATCCTTTGGATATATACCCAGTAATGAGATGGCTGGGTCAAATGGAAATTCTATTTCTAGGTCCTTGAGGAATCGCTACGCTGTCTTCCACATGGTTGAATTAATTTACACTCCCACCAACAGTGTAAAAGTGTTCCTATTTCTCCACATCCTCTATTTAGCCCTGCTTTGTATTCCACAATTTTGATATATTTTCATATTAATTCATGTCAGAGTATTTTTGTGATTTCCCTTGACATTTCCTCTTTGACCTACAGATTATTTAGAAGTGTATTGTTTAGTTCTAAGTGTCTGAAAACTTTCCTGTTTTTTTTTTTTTACATTACTCACTTCTGTTTTTACTCTATTGTGATCAGAGAAAATATTGTGTATAGTTTCAATTCTTTTAAGTTTGTTGAGGTTTTATGACCCAGGGTATCATCTATTTTGTTATATGTTCTCTAGGTTCTTGAAAATAATGATTAATCTGCTGTTGGGTGGGGTGTCCTATAAATATTGATTCAATCCTTTTGGTTGATGGTGTTGTTGTTGATTGCTTCTATATTCTTGCTGATTTTCTTTCTAGTTGTTCTAATGATTGTTGAGACAGCAGTGTTGAAGTCTCCAACTATAACTGTAGATTTGTCCATATTTCCTTTCTATTCTATCAGTTATATTCTGATTTATTTTGTGTCTTGTCTTGCAGATCTTTTGGCTGGAATTTGCTGTTATTGTACCGAAGTCCTGTTGGGTGGTGTTAACATATGAGAAAAGAGAAGCTTTTCATAATATTATTATTAAATCTGGGGTTTTTTAGTGGGCTGTGACTTTCACACGTGTTTCTCAGCTTCCCTACCTCAATCCCACCCTCCAGGCTTAGGCGAGACATAAAGACTATCAAGGCTGGCATTCTGCGATGGGCCCAAGTGTAGAGCAGAAAAGTTACCATCTAAAAGTCTCCGTCCCTTTCTTGGTCCTTTGATTAGAGAGACAAAGCTTTTGTTGGGGCTGTTGGTGTTTGCGCACATTGGTATTTCTAGATTAATGCATTTGCTCATGTTGGCTTCTTCAACAATACATTTAGGATATATGAGAGAAAAAGATAACTTGCCACTCACTCCTGTGTCATTCCTTGGGTCCCAAGGTCCCTAGCTGGTTTGCCTTCTTCTGTCCATCTTTCTCTTCTTCTTTTTGTTTTATATGTAATGTCTAGAGTTTTTAGTTACATTTAGCAGAAGAGATATAAAAAAGTTTGTCTACTCCATCTTTCCAGAAGTAAAAGTCCTCATAGCATTGAAATCTGTGAAGATTCCAAATATCCATACTCTGGCTGAAAATATATTTGATATCTTCTTTGGCATTGTAATAAAATAATGAAGAGTCTATTTAGAAAACTGAAAATTTTGAAACTTATTCTATTATTAATATCACCATCCTCTTAATTGACCTATTGTTTATCTAATAGCTTGTTCTTTTAAAGTGAGGTATACTTACATTGTATAGTGATTTTTTGTCCTTTGAAGTAACAATTTAAACTTGACCAAGTGTTGCACACACTTTATAACTCATTATATTTTATAATGTATTAATAAACACAAAATTTGAAAATGCATTTGTCTGATGAGCATCTAATTATACCAGACTTTGATCTTAAGGAATAAGGAAATAATACAAATGGTAGAAAAGGTAGTTCCAGAACTCATTGTATAGACTCTGCTAGTACAGTGCCTAGCATGCAATATACATGAAGTAAATATTTGTAAATGAATGGATGAATAAATGAAGATAGAATTAGGAATTTGATGAAGACATTCTTCTCTTTGAAATAATATAATTTTTGTAACTAAGACACATAAATTAAATCTATAAGCTTCTAAGGGGAATTTATACTTATATGTAAAGTTTATGCATCCATACATAAAAGTATTTTTGGCTGACAAGTCTTACATTTATTCTTGTCTATGGCACACATACAGAGATTGATTATTTTTTTAAATCACAGAATTTTTTTTTTGAGACAGAGTTTTGCTCTTATTGCTTAGGCTGGTGTGCAATGGCATGATCTTGGCTCACTGCAACCTCTGCCTCCCAGGTTCAAGTGATTCCCATGCCTCAGCCTCCTGAGTAGCTGGTACTACAGGCATGCACCACCATGCCTGGCTAATTTTGTATCTTTAGTAGAAACAGGGTTTCTCCATGTTGGTCAGGCTGGTCTCAAACTCCTGACTTCAGGTGATCCACTCGCCTTGGCCTCCCCAAGTGCTGGGATTACAAGTGTGAGCCACCGCACTTGGCAATTCTCTTCTTTTAGCATTATACAAAGCATAAGAAAATTAATCACAAAGTTAACTGTCTTCTACCCACAGTAAAAGTTAGTTAATGGTTAAACCTCCTGAGCACTTTTGAGAAGTGGTTTCTTCAAAAGTCCTTAAAGATATGGCCATTGTCAGAGAACTGCTTCCTTTTCAACTACACAAATGACTTTTCTCCTGTTCTCTGCTTTCCAGGTCTCAGCATAAAGTGGTTCCAAGTGGTAGAGACTTCTCAAGCTGTGATTCACCTGAGCCCTGCAGACTAAGTGTAATTGATGGGCAGAGAGTAAACAAAAAGGTAGGCCCAGGCCCAGCTGAAGGAAACCCAGTTCTCCCTGCCCAGCAATCAAATGCCAGCTAAATCCATTTACATTATTCATAGGCAGGATTACAGTTGCTGTAATTAGTGATGTCTAGATATGCAACATAAAAGAAACCCTTCTGATTGCTGCAAATATTTTGGGTAAAAGAAAAAACTCTTCCCATTAGGATGTTCATTTAGTAGAGTTGACTACTTGTAGAAGATGAAGAAAAAAATGTCTGAAAAAGTCTTGACTTTCTTCTCTGGGGAGGAAGCTAAGCTCTCCCATAATCACGAAGGAAATGGGTTGCGTGGCTCTTCGCCTTCTTAGGTGTTTCCTGAGATGTCATCTTTTCTGTGACATCTTTTTGGGTTTTTCTACTGAAAATTTTACTCATCCTTTCCCACCTTTTCTCTCCAATACAAAATATAAATGTATTCCCTATCTCCTTTCCCTGGCTTATTTTTCTTCAAAGTACTTATCGCCATCTTGCACACTGTACATTTCCCTCGTTTGTGCTGTTTGTTGTCTGTTTCTCTCCACTGCAACGTGAGCTCCAGGAAGACAGGGAGTTCCGTCTTTTTTGTTTGTTGCCATAACCTTAACAGTGCCTGGCACATGGTAGTTGCTCAATCAATATTCATAGAATAACGGTTGAATAAATTCTCAAGGAAAAAGACAATTGCCACGAATAATTTAGCCTTGGAGATGATGCCTACCTTAAACAACTCAGTTGCTTTAATCACAAAGAAAACTAAGGCAGAGGGGAGAATGCACCAATCTGGGGAAAAGGCAAGTTTGAGGCTGTTACTCTCTGGAGGTGTCATTTGAGCAGGTTGCTTGGCCTGTCTGGATTTCAGTTTCTTATTTTAACGTAGGGACTAGAGTAGAAGATCTCCCCAACTCCAGGATCTGGCCATGCATTTGTTTATTATTTCATGATCTGTGAGGGACTCAAAGCCCAGAGTCTTGGTGCTGATACAGATAGTTTTATTTATTATGGCATTTTGTTCCTATCATACATCTTATAGTATTAGTGACACAAGTTAGATTACAAAAGACAGACCAAGAAAAAGTTTAAGATAGAGTAATAGTTTAAACACAGTCAATGGTTTAAAATAGAGCAAAACATAAAATAGAGAAATACAACAAAAGAAAGCAAGCAAAAAAGAATAAATAAACTTGGGGTGTGGACTAGTGGACTGTATAAAGGAAATTGCATGGAAAGGATTATATAATCAAGATAGATGAATTTCTAACACTGTGTGCTGATCACAAATGCATAATGAATCATGATTTATGATACAATTTTTCCAAATAGACTTGGTGCACTGAATTGTTCTAACAGGTCATGTTTTTAAATGACTTCTGAATCTTCAATAATAATAAAAAAACTTAACATGTGGACCTTGAGATTACTGCCTAGCCATAAAACAATGTGATTTCACTTCCTAAAAATGAGTTATTTTTTGTGAGCCACTGTAAGGCACATGAAATACTATTCTCATTGCTTCTCTTTCTTTATACACTTTCTTCACTCTTCCCCAATCATAAGTCATTGCACCAATGGAATTTCCACTTGCATATAAAGTAACTGGGCCATATACATATTTACTGACACTTTTTATAAAAAAAACTATATATTTCCAGCCATGACAAGAGACCAGCTGGCTAATTTAGAGTGCTGGCTGAAAATCTGAGGAAAAGTAATCATTTTATTTTTCACTGGCATACTTAGAAGGCACATACTGAATATGAATGATTATAAATATGAGAATTGTACAGATGTATATGGGGGGTATTCAAACATTTTCATAAGAAATGCACAGCAATAATTTTCACAACTCTGTGGTGGTGTTGAGTAAAGCAATGTAGAAATGCTTATTTTTTAAGCAACAAATAAAGATTGGCCAAAACTGAGTGTGTGATGTTTGAAATTTTTAAAGAACAGTTTTATTGTTAATTTATTGTGTCATCACAAAAGAAATTTTTATTATTATAATGTACGATTTTTAAATACAAGTCTAATTATTAGTAAAACACAGTCCCTCTATGGATTATTCTAAAATCCAATGCATGAAATTTCATGATTGTAACACTCACACATGAGTGCTTAATTCCAGAGCCCAATTTAAAATTTAAGAATCCTGGATTTGAGGGGGAGATCCAAGATGGCCGATTAGGAGCAGCTCAGGATTGCAGCTCCCAGCAAAAGAGCGGAGGGTGAGTGGACGGCGCATTTCCAGACGGATTTTTATTGCCCACAGACCAGGAGATTCCCAGGCAGAGGAGCCCCACGGGTAGCCTGTGTGGCTGTTTTGGCTGACGCCGCTGTTTTGGCCAGTGCTGTGGTTCTCTGCACAAAATACATGGGTCCGGCACCGTTTTACCTGGCAATTGGAGCTCCTGATAGACAGAGTCGCCCATTCAACTGATAAAAAAGGGGACTATAACACGGAGCCAGGGCAGGAGATTCCCGGGCAAAGGAGTGCCACGAATCTCAGCATGGCTGCAGCCAGCGCAGTGGGTCACCACATGGGAAATCACACAGATCCTGGCGCCTTTTCAACAAGCGACTGGAACACCTGGGACACAGAGTCACCCATTCAAAAAAAAAAAAGGGGGTCTCTGAGGCAGGGAGCCCCGTGATCAGGCTCGGCTGGGCCCACTCCCACAAGAAAACAGCATGGATTGCTCTGGATTGAGAGATTCACATAGAGCACAGCTGAACCCAGGATGGTCCAGCTCTGTGGGGGAGGGGCATCTGCCATTACTGAGGCAGTCCACCACTACTGAGGTAGTCTGTCATTGCTGAGGCAGCCTGCCTTTACAGAGAGAGTCCACCATTATAGAGGTGGGTCACCATTACCAAAGCAGTTCTAACTATATCCATATAAACAGGACTGCGGGGAAGTTCACATGGCAGGTGAGCAGAGCCCACAGCAGCTCAGCAAAGCCTCTGCAGGCAGACAGTGACTAAGCTGCCTCCTCACTGGGCAGGGCAGCCCTGGAAAAAAGGTGGTAGCACAACAGAAACTCATAAATAAAGCCCTAACTCCCCGGGACAGAGCACCTGGGGAAAAAAAAGGGGAGGTTTATGAGTTCTGCTGCAGCAGATTTAAATGTACCTGCCCAGCAGCTCTGAATGAACAACAGAGCTCACAGCTCAGCACTCCAGCTCCAAAAAGGACAGACTGTCTGCTCAAGCAGCTCCCTGACCCCTGTATATCCAAAGAGTCACCTCATAAAGGAGAGCTCAGACTGACATCTGGCGGGTATCCTTCTGGGACAAAGATAGCAGAAGAAACTGGCAGCAACCTTTACTGTTCTGCAGCCGCTGCAGGTGATCCCCAGGCAAGCAGGGCCTGGAGTGGACCTCCAGCAGGCCTACAACAGAGGGGCCTGTTAGAAGGAAAACTGAAAAACAGAAAGAAATAACTTAATCATCAACAAACTGGACGTCCACTCAGCAACCCAATCTGAAAGTGAACAACTACAAAGATGAAAGGTGGACAAATCCACAAAGATGGGAAGAAACCAGTGCAAAAAGAATGAAAACACCCAAAACCAGAACACCTCTCCTCCTACAAGGGATCACAACTCCTCACCAGCAAGGGAAGAAGACTGGATGGAGAGTGAGTGTGATGAATTGACAGAGTCAGGCTTCAGAAGGTGGGTAATAAGAAACTTCTCCGAGCTAAAAAATGTGTTCTAACCCAATGCAAAGCAACTAAGAACCTTGAAAAAAGATTTGACGAAATGCTAACAAGAATAAACAACTTAGAGAGGAATATAAGTGAACTGATGGAGCTGAAAAACACAACACGAGAACTTTGTGAAGCATACATAAGTTTCAACAGCCGAATTGACCAAGCAGAAGAAAGGATATCAGAAGTCGAAGATCAACTCAATGAAATAAAACGAGATGGCAAGATTAGAGAGAAAAGGGTAAAAAGGAATGAATAAAGTCTCCAAGAAATATGGGACTATGTGAAAAGACCTAATCTACGTTTGATAGCTGTACCTGAATGTGACGAAGAGAAAGAATCCAAGCTGGAAAATACTCTTCAGGATATTATCCAGGAAAAATTCCCCAACCTAGCAAGGCAGGCCAATATTCAAGTCCAGGAAATACAAAGAACACCACAAAGATATTCCTCAAGAAGAGCAACCCCAAGGCACATAATCATCAGATTCACCAGGGTTGAAATGAAGGAAAAAATGTTAAGGGCAGCCAGAGAGAAAGGTTGAGTTACCCACAAAGGGAAGCCCATCAGACTCACAGCAGATCTCTCGGCAGAAACCATGCCAGCCAGAATAGAGTGGGGGCCAAGATTCAACATCCTTAAAGAAAACAACTTTTGACCTAGAATTTCATATCCAGTCAAACTAAGCTTCGTAAGTGAAGGAAAAATAAAATCCTTTACGAACAAGCAATATTCAGAGATTTCATCACCACCAGGCCTGTTTTATAAGAGCTCCTGAAAGAGGCACTACACATAGAAAGGAACAACCAGTACCAGCCACTCCAAAAACATACCAGATGATAAAGAGCATCAATACAATGAAGAAACTGAATCAACTAATGGGCAAAACAGCCAGCTAGCATCAAAATGGCAGGATCAAATTCACACATAACAATATTAACCCTAAATGTAAATGGGCTAAATGCCCCAATCAAAAGACACAGACTGGCAAATTGGATAAAAAGCCAAAAC
>CAUYNN010023706.1:0-25043 GCA_963574175.1 Chiropotes sagulatus
CACGCAGGCAGGCACTGACTACAAGAGAGACACTGGGTAGAACCCAGAAGGATGTAATAGAACCAGATCACTCCTGGTTTCCCCAAGTCGGAGACGTTGTTGCAGCTAGCACACTGTAGGATTTTGCAAGTCTCACCGCTATGTAAAGCATGCGTAGTTCACTGTGGGTTTATCTTATAGGGGTATTTCTGTTGTCACCCTCACTGCCTCTTTAACTGGGACAGAAAATAGTGTCCTAGAGGTCATCCAACTACAGAGACTTCATCAGCCACTCAGAACCATAACCAAAGGAGCTTCCTAGCTTCTGGAGTACTTAGTGGCACTCCTTGATCTCATCTTGGGAAAGAGTTTCACAGTGCGAGGACAGGTGACACAAATGTCCCAAGTATCATTCTCTAATTCCTGATCCTAAATATTTGGCAAACTGTGGGTCCTTGATGTGTCCTAAGCAAACTCAGTTCACCTCTCAATTACTGAACCCATAGCAAGTCAGGTGCCTGTGTCAGGGGTTAACTCAGTGTTGGCCTGCCACTAATCATTGTCTTTTAACTCAGTGTTGGCCTGCCACTAATCATTGTCTTTTAACTCTGTTGGCCTGCCGCTAATCGTTGTCTTTTAACTCAATGTTGGCCTGCCACTAATCGTTGTCTTTTGTACTTCCCAGAAAGATGGAAATGCTGCAATTTCTTGAGCCTTCTTGATGATCAAACATTGAATTAACACAGGTTGCAATTAGGCTGATGATCAGTCCTGTTACTGTACACATTCAACGCTGTTGACAGTCCCCTCCCTGAACTTGAACCAGCAACCATTTCACATGGAACCATGTGTGATTATGTTAAGTAATACATCCAACAATATAGATGAAAAGCCAGTTTATTAATTATACATAGCAAAAATAGTATACAGTGAAGAATATATTAGCTTATTTGTGATTACTTATAACGTGTTCATGACCTAGGGACACCTTAATATTGGGAAACAGGTTAAAGTATCACTTGGAGATGAAAACTTGATCAAAGCTGTCCTCCTGCCCTTACCTCTCAATAAACCAGCCTGTGAGTGACATACAAGAATCCACTTTTTACTCAATTAGCTGTCCATTTTTGGTGGAGGGGATATCTATTATCATTTGAAAAAGTGTGCTAAGTGGTACACTGGTTTTGCATGGAATAAAAATAAAAATGTTTTGTCATGCAGCGACTCTCCTCCCTAGCTTGGGATGGATTTTCCTTAAGCAGCAGGCCCTCACCGTTCTAGAGGCCAATACATTTCTGTGGAAGGACCTGGGGCTTTCTTCCAGTAGAGTCCTCCTGTGCTGTGGGAATCACTTTTTTACAGCTAGTCAGGTTGGATGAGTACAAAGAAGATAGCGCTCAGCAGTTAGCACAGAAAATAGGGTTGAAAAGGAGATGGGTCAGCTGCTGCAGGCCAGAGCCCAGGCAGCATTTCTCCAGAGGAGTGCTGTTGAGGATTTTTTTTTTTTTTTTTCTGAAATAAAGCCTTTATACCTGGGAGCAGTTCTTGAAATGAGAGTTAAAAATAAACAAGCCTATCAGTCTACAAGAAAAAAATAATTTCACTTGGGCAGCTCTCAAGGGAAAAGGTGAGAAGAGACCATACCAAAGAGAAAGAATCTGTGGGCAGGCACTATTTCTGACACTACTCCGAGAGGGCCAGTGTTACTATATTATTTGTAAAATGTCCTACAGTCTTTTGACGATCAGCTACATGCAAGGCAGGGGTTTCTGGAAAATTCTCTGTAACTTTTCAGAGTCAGTTGCGGGTATAGGAAATTCATATTTTATCCCAAGGAAATAGTATTAGCACATTTTCTTTTGTATTAGATCACCACACTAGAAAATTAGAAAGTCTGGTTAGAAGTTAAATTTTTTTAAATGAAAGTGAAATTAGGTTAAAAGAAAAAAGGCACAAAAGCAGAAAATTTTTGAATTAGGAATATAAAGGGATGAGAGGTTATTAAAAGAAGGAAAATGGGGCATGGAACTTCTCATTGGAAAGAGTATCAGTTTAGAGTAGTCACATTTACTTAGGAAGCTTAGTCGACGCTAAGGAGAACTCATAAAGGAGGGCAAATATAAAATGCCCTATTTCATTTAATCTGAGATGCCAGTGGATGTAAGACACACCAATCTTTATGTTACAATAAGAAAGAAGAAATCATAATTGTACATTATAATTATCTTTGAACACAAAGTCCATAGGTTTTAAAATATGAAAAACTGTGGATCTTAGAATCATAAAGTGTGATGATTTTTGCTAAGAAAATTCCAAAGTAAAATAATTATAACACAATACAAATACTTTGAAATTTTCTAAGGGCCAAATATAGGGAAGCTCTATTTATTGATACTTGTCAATAAACTTTTATAAAGTTAAAGTGTACAACATGAAGTTATAAGATACAGACAGTTGAGAGGTTACTGTAGTGAAGCTAATTAACATATCTATCTTCTCACATAGTTACCCATTTTGTTGTTCTTGTAGTAAGAGCTGCTCAAATCTACTCAATAGCGTTAATCTCAAGTATGGTACAGATTTGTCACCTGTATTCCTCATGTTGTATTGTAGTACACATCTGTACTACTTCATAAACTCTGATCTGTATCTCCCCATTTCCACTCCAACTCCCCACCCCTTGTACCCACTATTTTGTTCTCTAGCTCCGTATATTTGAATTTTTCTGTATTTCAGGTTCCACATGTAAGTGAGATCTTGCAATATTTTTCTTTCTGTGTCTGGCTTAACATAATGCCCTCCAGGCTCACTCATGTTGTGGCAGTGGCAAAATCTTGTTCTTTTTTAGGTCAGAATAATAGTCTATCCAATCATGTACCACAGTTTCTTTAGCCACTTGTCTCTTGACACTTAGGCTGTTTCCATGTCTTGGTTATTGGGAATAACATTGCAATGAATGTGGTCGTGCAGACATCTTTACAAGGTGTTGATTTCATTTCCTTTTGGTGTATGTCCAGGAGAAGTTTTGCTGGGTACTATTTTCAGTTTTCTAGGAAACTTCCCATACTGTTTTCTATAGTGTCTCTACCATGCTACATTCCCCCTAACAGTGTACAAGGGTTTCCTTTTTCCCACACACTCACCAACACTTGTTGTCTTTTGACCTTTTGCTAATAGCCATCCTAACTGGTGTCAAGTGGTGTCTCATAGTGGTTTTGACTTGTATTTCCCTGATGATTCACGATGTTGAGTACACTTTTATATACCTGTTGGTATTCTTTGGAGACGTATCTATTCAGGTTTTTCGCCCATTTTGTAATTGGGTTATTTGTTTTTCTACTGTGGAAGTGTATATGAGTTCTTTATATATTTTAGATATTAACCCCTTGTCAGATTTACAGGTTGCAAAATTTCTTTCCAGACCATAGATTGCTGTTTCATCTTGTTGATTGCTATGCAGAAACTTTTTAGTGTGATGTAGTTCCATTTTTAAATTTTTTGCTTTTGTGGCTTGAGCTTTTTGCTGTGATGTCTAAAAAATGATTTCCAAGGCCAGTGTCCAGGAGCAGTACCCCTGTGTTCTTTCTCTTCTGGGACTTTTATAGTTTCTGTTCTTACATTTGGGTCTTTTATCCAGTTTGAGTTTATTTTTTGTGTACGCTGTAAGGCAAAGGTCTAATTTCATTCTTTTGCATGTAGAAATCCAGTTTCACACACCCTTAATTGAAGGGTATTGTTAATATTTTTATAGGACCTTCTACTTTCTAAAAAGTACATTTTTTATTATCTCATTTTATCCTCATAACTCCATGGGGCCCCAGCAAATATTAATATCATTCCTATTTTATAGACAAGGAGGTTGAGACCTGGACAGTGAGGTCAGTTGGGGATGTAGGATTATAATCCAAGCCTCTGACACCAGATCTAGTTTGTTACCCCTCACCACTCTCAAAACAGCTCATTCTCATTATTCACCGTTGTTACGTTCTATAAAGTCACGGTGAACACCACACTGAGAATATTAAAACATTCCTCCTAGGGGAAATGCAGAGCTAGGTTCCTAAGAGCCTCTGTTCACAACAGTTTCGTCAGCTGATCAATACATAACCTTGTTTTATGTGTGTGTTTATTTCAAGAGACCTTATTTCATATTGATCACTAGTTGAGTAACAGCACCATATCTCATGCCTGAATGGGGCATAGCGAACATGCCTGTTTTCTCCATAAGGCACATCACAATCTTCTTGTGCTTAAGAATGATAGACAGCACTTGCTGCAGTTGGGGACACTTGAAACAGTGAGATCACCAACAAAAGGCACAAAAATGCAAAAACTGTAGCAACTAAATAGACCATGATAAGGACACTTGTTTACAGTATGAGAGCGGAAACAAGAAGGCAAAGCATCGCGTTGTTCAACCTCAGCTGGGAATGTGTGCATGTCAGGTTTTCAGTACTCTGCATGTGTCTGTGAACCACTACAAAAGCACCACAAATTCTGATTTGGGGGTTACAAACAACATTTTGGCAAATAAAGCAAATTTGCAAATACTGAATCCTTGAATGATGAGGATAGACTGTACCAACTCCAGAGGCTACAAACTAGAGAACTAACTGTGGATTCCACAGTTCTGGTCATGTTAGTCCACTGTTGTCATTTTCTAACTAAGAAGGTTTTAGAATGATAAATCATGTCAGTTTTTGGATAACAGGAATTTTGCAAGAACAAAATATCCTTAGAGTAGATGCAGTGTAGACGTGTGCTAGTATGTTCCAGTGCCCTCACCACCCTCCAGACCTCAGTGTAACCACAAAGGCCTGTGGAAAAATGCTCAGGTCAGTTTCTGATCCTGAGAAACTCATACATTATGTGTAAAGTGGGGGCTCTGAGGTGGATGAAAAGAATGTAATACATTCTGAGTAAAAAAAATTAGAATGATAGGGACAGAGGAATAAAGAATTGAGTTCTTTCACTGAGAATTTGGGGAAAGTCATCATGGCTCTTGGTTACAGCTATCAGTGACACTGAGGGAGACAGAGCAACAGGAGGCAAAGATAATGGATTTCGAGTCAAAGCTGAATTTGAATCTCCTCTCCTGCTACTTGGTAGTTGTGATTGTTTTGGCAAATCGCTTTGATTATGCCAAACCTCAGTTTCCCCTTCTATAAAGTGAGATTGCTAATACCGGAGGAATGTTGAAAGTACCAAATGCAGTAAGTCATGGTTGGGTGCCTACTAGGTCTTCCAGTAAGCACTCAATAAATGGAAACTTTAAGAAAAAGAGGAAAATCATTCTGTGCCTAGTGCTACAGAAATCATAAGTTGTTTTCCTTATCATAGGTGGTATTCTTACCTTGTAAAGATTAGTTGCCCAGGTGGGGTACCTCAGATCCATCCAGAGCTCATCTCTCCAGCCAGCCCCCACTCCTCTGGGTCTTACCTCTTACACACCCATCAATTGGACCCCTACTTTCTTTCCACTGGTGTCAGCCAGGCCCGTCTCATAACAGGAGCAAGAGTCACTCAGCTCCCATCTCAGACTCCAGTGTTTCCTACAGCCGACTCTAGTCTCTCCCCCAAACAACCCCAGGTCACCCACTGCCAAAGAGCCTCTAAGGTCTTCAAATAGCATGTGGAGTAAGTTGTAGCACCCTCACTGTGTCGCACAAGGTTCTTCAATTCCTGATCTTTTCCTTTCTGCCTTTGGAGACTCAGCTCTCAGTGCCCACCAGACACCAAGTGTTCCAACCCCATCGGACAGTTCCTAAGTCTCTGAGCAGCCAAACACTTCCATACTTCTGGCCTTCCTTTACTCCTGCTGTTCTTTTCAACCTAAGAATATACTCCTTTTTTCTCCACTTGAGAAACTCCTATTCATCCTTTAGTACCTAGCTCGGGTGACACTGTAACAAATGCTTCCCACAGTTCCCAAGCAAAATTAACCACTTTTCATAGCACATCATGCGTATTGTTTTTGTTATCATGGGAAGTTTTTACTTTATATGTGTCTGTATCTCCTGATGTCCTGATATGAAGAGAGACAGGCCATAGAGGTCCTTGAGGATAGAGGCTCAAAGTCATCTTTGTGTCCCCACTTCTCTAGCCCACTGTCAGGCATGTTGTAACATCTACATGTCAGTTGAACTGAATTAATGGAATGAGGATATTGATATGATCAAAAATATAACTATGCATCTGTAGGCTGAGCAATACTAAAAGCTCATTGTTTATTTCCAGATATTTACAGTTCAGGGCATATACTTTACAGAGATGATGTGAATAGGGCATGTAAAGATGATTCAGCACATAGATGGCCATGGTTATCAGAGGACAGTAAATAATTTAGTTGCCCTGTAAAAGTGTATGTGGAGTATTTTGAGATGTTTTAAGTCCTTGAAAACAACTAAACAGCGGGCAGATTTAGTAGTGCTTGAGGGGTGAAGAGAGAAATTCTGATCAAATTTTAATACAGTGAAAATTAGGAGCTAGAGACCCAAGCACCCTTAAGATGGGCAAAACCAGAAATCAAGCAGTTTCCCCAAGGAAAACTGTTTAGAAAGACTATTCCAGTTGTCGTATTTACCGGCTGCTCATACAAGACAGCAGCCAAGACAGCACAGTCAACAGAGTCAATTAAGTGGCCTTTGTGAAGAAACCACTAGACTCCCAATCTTAAAATGACAGTAGCTTACATTAGGCAATATTTATGGGGTACCTTTTGCTTTACATGGTGTTATTTTAATTAATCCTCACAATAACTGTATACAGTAGGTCATTATCCCAGTTTTACAGGTGAGATCATAGAGGCCAGGAGAGGTTAAGTAACTTGCCCAGGATCACATGGTTAATAAGTGTCAGAGTCAGTACATAGAAAAATAATAGTATCCAAGAGTTACTTTAGGACTAATTCCCAAGGCTTTTTGTCGGTTAATTGTTGTCTACTAGTGTTATTGTAGAATGTCTTAAAGACCCTATGTGTGTGACTTTAATGTCCCTGGGGCTTTCCATTTTTTGAGCAGCGTGTCCATCGAGATATGCTACATACCCAGTGGAACATTTGTAACCCATTCCTCTCCATTTTTACTTTGCTTAGATAGTATTGGGTATTGCTGCTTAGACAATACAGCCGCCAAGACAGCACAGTCAACAGAATCAGGGAAGTGGCTTCTATGGCGAATTAATAGACAACCAATCTTTGAAATGGCAGTAGCTTACATTAAGCAGTATATATTGGGTGCCTTTTGCTTTACATGTATTATCTACACAAAAGACTTTCCTTCTTTCCTTTCTTCCTGTTAAGTATTTTACTGTTTCCAGGATTATCCAAGATGCATTTTGAAATTCTGTTACATAGAGGAGAAAAAATGATAAATAACAATATCAAGATAGGTAGTAGGTACGTTTTGGGTACCTTTATAGCCGTTTTTCTTTTAGTAGAAGTTTCGTTTTTGGTTCCTCATTTACTTTTTCGTTATACCTGCTAGATTCATTGGACTTTCTACTGCAGAATGGACAAATGAATGACTAAAACCTGCCCAATGGGTCTGAAGTAGTAGTTTCACCATCAGAATGACTTAATTAAAATTCCTAATTTAGGGCGGGCGCCTATAATCCCAGCACTTTGGAAGGCCAAGGCAAGTGGATCACCTGAGGTCAGGAGTTCAAGACCAGTCTGGCCATCATGGTGAAACCCCCTCACTACTAAAAATACAAAAAATTGGCCGGGCGTGATGGTGGGCACCTGTAGTCCCAGCTACTTGGGAGGCTGAGGCAGGAGAATTGCATGAACCCAGGGGGTGGAGGTTGCAGTGAGCCAAGATTGCATCATTGCACTCCAGCCTGCGCAACAAAACTGAAACTCTGTCTCAATAAATTAAATAAATAATAAAATTAAAAAATCCCAATTTGCACGAGAAGGCAGTTAGTTGGCCCTGGGGGCATTGGCAGCTCCTCGAGGATCCCCTTGACCTCTTGCTGCTGAGAGCCAGACCCATTCTCCTTTACTTCGGAGGCCAAAGGAGCAGTGTGGTGGCCTGGACTCCACACAGCCGCACCTGCAGCACTGGCCACACACCCCACTCGTGAAGGCCAGTCCTCACTCGGAAATTCCACAGCCCCCCACAGAACCTTAGGTGAATAGAACAGAGGGACACAAGGGCAGGAGGTTTTCCACAATTTCCTTTTCAGTGACCGTGCACCTCCCAGGCAGGCAGTGTGGTGTAGCTGTGGTTCAGGATCTCAAATTTCACTCCCACTTTTCTAGACACACCTATCTCCATTTTCCAGATTGACTGACTTTTTTTTTTTTTAAACAGAAAATACCTTATTGATTCCATAGCTTCCCTGTGTAAATCTAGGCACCTATCCAAAGAGCCCCCATCAAGAGTGATGTTCCAACTCCTTCACTGCAGGCCTTGGCTGGTGGTGCCTGGAGGTCCCTGCCTCGTAGGACCATGGGTGGGAGGACATCCAGTGAAGGGGGGCACTCAGAACACCTGAGGCAGTTTTGGCTATTTCAGTTTTTGTTTTTGTTTTTTGTTTTGAGACACAGTCTGGCACTGTCACCAGGCTGGAGTGCAATGGTACTACAATCCCTGCTCACTACAACCTCCACCTCCCAGGTTCAAGCCATTCTCCTCCCTCAACCTCCCGAGTAGCTGGGACTACCGGCGTGTGCCGCCACGCCCAGCTAATTTTTGTAATTTTAGTAGAGACAGGGTTTCACCATGTCGGCCAGGATGGTCTCCTGACCTTGTGATCCACCCACCTTGGCCTCCCAAAGTGCTAGGATTACAGGCGTGAGCCACCACGCCCGGTGCAGTTATTTTTTTTAAACAACTGACCAAATAGGAGCCTGTCTTCAGTCTTCCTGGTCCTTAGCCTGTGTCCAGGTGTCAATGTACATGACCCACTTCCCGTAAATAGAGCCCCCTACGGCCAGTATATACACATAACATTCCATTTCCTTCTAACCTGTGTGCATCCACTGGCTTGGGTCATAGCTTAGCACTGCTGCCTAAATGTTATGCATGGAAAGAAAGAGCCTCTGAGCCATTCCAGGACCGTCCCCTCCACACTGAAGTAATAGCGAGGAAGGGGAGACAACAGTGATGTAGACATTTTTCACACGACTTTAAAATTAGTACAAAACTGTTACTATACTCAGTGTAAACAATTGAGTTCTACCATTGAGTTTTCAAAGGTCATAATAACTACCCTAATCTCACAAATAAAATGTAATCATTGTTAATTATTATCATGAACACTTTGGCTTATTTCTTTCCTATCTCTTTTCTATGCACATAATTATTTTTAAGATGGTTGAAGTCATGGTGAATATATAGTTTTATATGCTGCCTTGTAAACATTTTGGGGCTTCATGTAAATTTATTTTATTTTGTATATTTTAAGTTCCGGGATACGTGTGCGGGATGTGCAGGTTTGTTACATAGGTAACCATGTGCCGTGGTGGTTTACCACACCTGTCAACTCATCACCTAGGCATTAAGTACAGCCTGTATTAGCTGTTTTTCCTGATGCTCTTCCCCACCGCCCTCCCCTCCCCAACAGGCCCCAGTGTGTGTTGTTTCCCTCCATGTGTCCATGTATTCTGATTGTTCAGCTCCCACTTAGAAGTGAGAACATGCGGTATTTGGTTTTCTGTTCCTGCATTAGTTTGCTGAGAATAATGGCTTCCAGCTCTATCCATGTCCCTGAAAAGGACATGATCTCGTTTCCTTTGTATGGCTGCATAGTATTGCCTATTGTGTTTGTACCACATTTTCTTTATCCAGTCTATCATTGATGGGCATATGGATTGATTCCATGTTTTTGCTATTGTGAATAGTGCTGCAGTGAACATATGCGTGTGTGCATGTGTCTTTGTAACAGAATGATTTATATTCCTTTGGATATATACCCAGAAATGGGATTGCTGGGTCAAATGGTATTTCTGGTTCTAGGTCTTTCAGGAATTGCCACAATGTCTTCCATAATGGTTGAACTAACTTGCCTTCCCACCAACAGTGTAAAAGTATTCCCATTTCTCCACAGCCTCACCAGCATCTGTTTGTTTTTTGACTTTCTAATAATTGCTATTCTATCATGAGATGATAATCTCATTGTGGTTTTGATTTACATTTCTCTAATAATTAGTGATGATGCACTTTTTTTCATGTTTGTTGGCTGCATAAATATATTCTTTCGAGAAGTGTCTATTCATGTCTTTTGCACACTTTTTAATAGTTTTTTTTCTTACGAATTTGTTTAAGTTTCTTAGTAGATTCTGGATATTAGACCTTTGCCAGATGGATAGATTGCAAAAATTTTCTTCCGTTCTATAGATTGTCTATTCACCCTGATGATAGTTTCTTCTGCTGTGCAAAAGCTCTTTAGTTTACTTAGATCCTATTTGTCAATTTTTGCTTTTGTTGCAATTGCTTTTGACATTTTTGTCATGCAGTTTTTGCTTGTGCCTATGTCCTGAATGGTATTGCCTAGATTTCCTTCTAGGATTTTTGTAGTTTTGGGTTTTACATTTAAGTCTTTAATCCATCTTATATAAGGTGTAAGGAAGGGGTCCAGTTTCAATTTCCTGCATATGGCTAGCCAGTTCTCCCAGCACCATTTATTAAATAGGGAATCCTTTCTCTGTTACTTGTTTTTGTCAGGTTTGTCAAAGATCAGATAGTTGTAGATGTGCAGTCTTATTTCTAAATTCTCTATTCTGTTCCATTGGTCTGTTTCTGCACCAGTACCACGCTGTTTTGCTTACTGTAGTCCCCAGCTGTGTTCTTTTTACTTAGGATTGTCTTGGCTATATGGGCTCTTTTTTTGTTCCATAACAATTTTAAAGTAGTTTTTTCTAATTCTGTGAAGAATGTCAATGGTAGGTTAATAGGAATAGTATTTAATCTATAAATTACTTTGGGCAGTATGATCATTTTCATGATATTGATTCTTCCAATCCAGGAGCATGGAATGTTTTTCCATTTGCTTACGTTCTCTCTGATTTTCTTAAACAGTGGTTTGTAGTTCTCCTTGAAGAGGTCCTTCACTTCCCTTGTTAGTTGTATTCCTAGGTATTTTATTCTCTGTGGCAATTATGAATGGGAGTTCACTCATGATTTGGCTCTCTGCTTGCCTATTGTTGGTTTATAAGAATGCTTGTGTGATTTTTTTGCACATTGATTTTGTGTTCTGAGACTTTGCTGAAGTTTCTTATCAGCTTAAGAAGCTTTTGGGCTGAGACAATGGGGTTTTCTAGATACAGGATCATGTCATCTGCAAACAGAGACAGTTTGGCTTCCTCTCTTCCTATTTGAATATCCTTTATTTCTTTCTCTTGCCTGATTGCCCTGACCAAAACTTTTAATACTATGTTGAATAGGAGTGGTGAGAGGGGGCATCCTTGTTTTGTGCCAGTTTTCAAGGGGAATGCTTCCAGCTTTTGCCCATTCAGTATGCTATTGGCTGTAGGTTTATCATAAATGGCTCTTACTATAAATGTTTTTCATATACCCATATACCTCTTTTTGTTTGTTTTAGGGACTGAGTGTTGCTGTGTTGCCCAGGCTGGAGTGCAGTGGCACAGGCATGCTTGTTGCAGCCCCGAAATGCTGGACTCAAACAATCCTCCCAGCTTACTCCTGAGTTGCTAGGATGACAGGCACAGGCCACCACACCCAGCTATCTTTTGGTTTTTTTGTGGAGATGTGTTCTTGGTATGTTTCCCAGGCTGGTCTCAGTCTCCTGGGCTCAAGTGATCCTTCCACCTTTGCCTCCCAAATGCTGGGATTACAGGCGTGAGCTACCGTGCCTAGCTACATCTTAATGACTCTAAAATATGGGTAAGGGATCAAAAAGAGTCCATTCAAATCCTGATCAGTGAGTCTTTACAAATTGCTCTAAAACTTCCAAGCTAAATCCAAGGTAGTACGTTGCACGTGTCTCTTGGCAAAGCAGTGACATATGTACCCTTGCATTTTATTCTAACCATAAACTGCGAAGAACAGAGTGCTGCTTTGGAGCCTCATACCCAGCCCTGTGTAGAAGAGATTCATACATAGAAAGTAATGAAGTCCCAAAGGTCACAAAGTCAGTGAAAACCTGGAACTAAAATGCAGACCTGTTTCCTGTCTCCATTTGTTTCTCGAGACTTAGGTTTTTTTCCAGCAATGAATGCCCATTGTCAGGAGACGCATTCTTCCTCAACTGTGGCATCAATAAAGAGGGTTGGACTTTTAAGAAGCTGGTGAAATTAGGGCCATTTGACAGATTTTATTAAACTTTGGTTTGATAACAAGCCTACTTCTGATACACGTGACTTATTTTGGTTGACCTCTTACTGTTCAGCAAATGCTTCTTCAATTTGAAGAATATATGCATATAACTGTTCACAAGTGGCCCCAGCCCAGGTCTTGTAAGGATGGTTATTTAAGAAAATACTTTTTTCGGCAAGAAGAAAAATTTTCTAACCTACTCCTACTTCTCGTTATTCAGATTCTTCAAAAGGATGTTGAAATAGTTTTTGATTTATTATGTCACATTGTGATGGCACCTAAAAAATCCAAAGCTATTAGCACTGCATAAAATAGTAATTCCTGTTTGCGATCTTAAAAAACGGTGAGAAAAACAAAATTTAGAAAGCTCAGTGGTGATACTTTAAAATTAGGGCTTAGGTTAAATATTTATTATTTTCTTGAATGTGACAAAAACATCTTAAGAAAACACACAGCTAAGAAATATAGTGGCAACAATTCATTTAAATTAGGTTATTAACTAAGCTACCAAGACCTTTAAAGGCAATTAGTTACTACTCCTGAGAGGGTTCTAATAAAAATCTTAAGACGTAGGCATTTATGCAGTGGTAAAAAAAATGTCATGCTCTATGTTGGGTTAGTATCTATTCAGTTTTATTGTGATTGATTATTCAATGAGTCTATAAGACTAAGCTTCAAAAAGTAGTGTATCTGTTAGTGAAATATGTAATCAAAGGAATCAAATCAATTGAGCTTCTATGGGACACTTACAGAAAGAACAGTGTGGCCAAGTGTGTATGCACTGAGAAGCAGGTCTAATTGTATGGAATTTCTGCTTACTGAAGAACGAGGAATGAATCCATCATTAGAAACAGTTACATTATTGATTAATAATTAGCAAAACATTAGTTTTCAGTACTTGAATTTTAAAAAGTGTCGTTGGGTGCTAATGCTACAATCCGAGTCAAATAAGTCAAGACATGTCTCTTTTGTGAGTTCCTTGTGATCATGATTGTTGACCCAAATTCATCTGGGAGTAAGTTTGACTTGAAAGTTCTCAGTGAATTGTGCTGAGCCTAAAAATTCCTTCCAAACTATAGCATCTGTTCTGTATTTACAAACTGAAATAACTACGGATGTCAAATGAAAGAAGATTCTATTTCCTTTAGAAAATCTTTTTTTTTTTTTTTAGAAGTTTGCATCAAAAATCTTTTTAGAGGCTGGGTGCGGTGGCTCGCCCTTGTAAACCCAGCATTTTGGGAGGCCAAAGCAGGAGAATCACTTGAGACCAGGAGCTCAAGACCATCCTGGGCAACATAGCAAGACCCTGTCCCTGCAAAAAAATTTAACATAATTAGCTGTGTACAGTGGTGTCACCTGTAGTCTGAGCTACTGGGGAGGCTGAAGTGGGAGAATCACTTGAGCCCAGGAATTTAAGGTTGCAGTGAGCTAAGATCACTCCACTGCACTCCAGTGTGGGTGCCAGTGAGACTTCTGTTTGTTTGTTTTTTAAAAAAAAACTTAATTTTTTTTTATTTTGATGTCGTGGGATAGCCAATGTGTAATTGTTGCTATTTCTTCCCCCCAGTGCCCTGCCAGACCGTTTTAGATTACTTGAAGACGGTTTTGCAGCACCACAACCAACTCCTGATACCACAGCCAGCCGACCAACCGACTGAGGTAGGTCTCTAGTAAAAAAATAAATGTTCCATTTGGAATTCTCTTCAGATGAAGCCTCTTGATAACTTATCAGGTGTATACCAGAGCAGATTGGCTAGCACAATGGTTTCTGACTAAGGTTTATAGGTGTACTACCTGTAAGTATGTAACTTGTGGAGAAAGATCATGCATATATTTAACTACAGAGATTCAGCTTCGTACTCTGAGTGGGGAAAGACAGAGGTAATGGCAATTTAAACAGCATGGGCAATTTTTCCACCATTCTGTTTGCACAGAGATGCCAGAAATGAAAGACACCAACTTCTCATTCCCTCAGACAGCCTGGGTTCCACATGCCCCTCGCTCTGGGCCCCGCACACACTGGGCAGGATTCTCCAGCATATAGATAAGCATTCTCCAGATGTCAGGGCTCCTGGACATGGGTTATTTTCTTCATCTGGACCTCAGTGGAAGAAACCACAGTCTCTCCCAATTGGTAGAAGAAATGATGTGTTTTAATAGTAATAAACATGGTACATATTTGTAAGATATTCAAGGCTCAGTTTTGAATATGTGACTTTCATACGAGACTTGAGAACCATGGGCCATCCCCATGAGAATCTCATGGGGAAGCCCTCAGGTTTCCCCCAGCCTAAAAATAAGCCTACGTTGGATTCTCCCTCTCTTCTGCCACCATTGCCCTCCTTTCTACTTCCATCTCCTTGCAGGCTCCCAAAGCATGCTGGGTCAGCACCTTCATTCTACGCTATGGCACATCTTGCTCCTTGAAGGTTGGGCCCAGGTTTCATCTCAAGGGTCATAGAAGGCACTTGATTCATGCTTGCTGAATGGTGATCTCATGTTCTGATGATCAAACATTTGAAAGGCTGGTCTGTATTCATTATCTTCTCTCTATTACTTTCCATTTGCTCTTCCACCCTGTAATCTGGCTTCTCTTCCACCACTACCAGAGTTTTCTGCAAGAGGCCCCTGGTGACTCTCCCAGTTATCTGGTCCAGTGGCCCTTTTTTCACTCTGGTCACCCCAGGCCCTCACCTCTCCTCCTCTGTGCTCTCTGTTTCCCTTGGCCTTAGTGTCAGTACTTTCTCCTGGTTCCTTGCCCCTCTTCTATGACGCTTTCATGGGTTTTCCATCCGCTGTTCTCCAGAGTTGTGTTTTGTCTGTCTCTCACTCTCTGCTGCCTTTTCTCATCAGTTATGTTTCTTTTTATTTATTTTTATTTGAGACAGGGCCTCGCCTTCTTGCCCAGGCTGGAGTGCAGTGGCGTGATCATGGCTCACTGCATCCTCGCCCTCCCAGGCTCAGGTGATCCTCCCATCTCATTCCCCCAAGTAGCTGAGACTATAGGTGCACACCCCCACACCCAGCTAACCTCTGTAGTTTTTGTTAGGCAGGGCCTCACTATGTTGCTGAGGCTGGCCTTGAACTCCTGAGCTCAAGTGATTCTCCTGCCTCAGCCTCCAAAAGTGATGCTATTATAGACGTGAGCCTCTGCCCAGTTATGTCTCTTATAACATTCACTACCTGTGGGTTAACAAGTCCCACATGCATAACCTAGAGCACCAGTCCCTGTGGCTCCGTTATAGACCACCACGTCAACTGCCTGGCCCACAGCGGATTGCCACACACTGCTTGCTCTCACCACACCTATTCTGAATACCCGTCTGCAACTCCTCCTGTTTTCAATAAAGGTCCTACCAACCCCAGGTAGAAATTTCTGGCACATCACTGACCCCCTCATTTCCTACATCCAGTAATTCTATAGCCATGTTGAATTGTCTCCCTTCTCCTGGGCTGACTCTGTCGCCTGAACTATTGCAGCAGCTTCTTTCTTCTCCATTCTCCACACTGGAAAGTTTTTTTTTCTTTTTTTTCCTGAATTACAGATCCAAACTAAATGTATGCTTAAAATCCTTTGCTCCCTAGAATGAAGTCCAGATTTCCTAACTTGACATTACTGCTATACAAACAGCACAGCTGAAAAGTCCACTTCCTCCAGGAGGCTCTCCCTGATTGCCACACCTCACTTTGTGCCTGTGTAGCACACTTTTCATAAATCTAATTCAGAACTAGTTACCTTGCTTAATAGTAAATGTACACCTATGTCTTCCATTTGGTGACGACTCTTAAATAACCCATTAATTACGGGTGATTCATCTTGGTTTTTTTCAGTGACTCAACAATAGGTCAATGTTTAATAACCTGTGGTGGCTAATTGAAGAAAATATACAACCAGAATTCCACAAAAATAAAAGGATAGGGGAAAATCTACATTTCCTCTGGATAGGACTATTTAAACTTTTATGACTCATCATCATTACAACTGTACTGTTTTTATTGTCATTTCAGGCATATGAGTATTTTCTAATTTTTATTATTTATCACATTTTACTTCTATTAACGATGCTAAAACAGGTTTATAAATCTCGTCTATAACCCAGAGAGCATTCTGAATTGTGTTTGGGGCTATAAATTACTTTCTCTTTCTTTCCCTTGATGAAAATTACGTCCAATAGGGATTCCTACATTTTATGAGACCAACATTTTATGTAGATCTGCTGCATTCAGTGGATTTTTTCATAGGTTTTGAGAAAACTCCTTTCTTGGATTGTCAGCTGCCAAATCACCAGTCCCTCCCATCTTGAAATAGAACGTTTTCAGGGGTACAGCAAAGCGTCTTGCATGGGACGAACCCTGAACTCAGGGATGGCATCCCCAGACCCCCCTTTGAGTTGTGAGACCTTGGAAAGGGATTTGACCTTCTTGGTAAAATAGAGCAGTAATCCTGGCTTAACAGGTGTGCTCACTCCTGAGCAGAACAGCTTTTAAAAAGTATATAGTGTTAAATAAATAAACAGTTTAAAAACCAGCTAGACAGTTTTTTCTAAGGCTGACAAGAGTATTTACAGGGACCATCACTAAGAGGATTGTGGCAGTCTCGTTTTTTAAATTAAGGTTGGTGGAAGTCTCGTGTTTAGTGGCTCCTCATCTATGTTAGTCTCCTTAAAGTTCTTTAACTTTGCAAATTTGTGTTCGGTTGTTAAGAAAAAGTCAGAATTCTTCATTGTAGCCACCATTATTGGGTGTCTGCTGTGTGCCTGCCAGGCAGCCACAGAGGCCTGTGCTCTACTGCATCAGCCATTCAACAAATGTTGACTGCGCCTGCATTGTGTCAGGTGTCAAGTGCTGTACTCCGCCCTAAGAGTCTGGCATTGAATAAACAGGTAACAGTCTCAGCCCTCATAAGTGTATCTTCTGGTGGGAGAGACGGCAGGACTCCTCACCACAAACCACCAAGGTGGGATTATCATCTCTATTTTAACAGAAAGGAGTGAAGTTTAGAAAAGTCACTTGCCTCAGGCTGAACCCAGAGCCCAGCTGTGGAATAGACCTAGTACCTCCACCTGTGAGGAGAAAGGAGGCAAGGGTGCAAAGGGCTTGGGGCAGGTGCCAACTGTCATCAGTTGCTCAGTAAATAGTGACACTTATTAAGCTTCCTCGGCAAAAGTACTGGTGACACAGAAAGTAGTTTTGAGAGGGCCAGCCCCTGGATTTTACCCATCCCTGGCCCACCCAGCTGCCTTGGGGGCCAAGATGTCAACCAGTCAGAGTCCTGAGGAGCCCTTTCCTGCAGTGCTTGGGAAGCAATGGAATTATTTTCCCTGCTGCCACTTTCCTCCTCCCGGCCACAGCCTCTGTTCCTAATTTTTGTGAAAGATGCCACCTGGGGATCATCTTGCCTCCTCAGTCTCCTGTACGTAGCCTGGCCGATTGAATTGGTTGCCTGGCCTTTTCGATCGACAGCTTTCACTCCCACCTCTCTCTGTCCTGCGCAAACCTTATTTAGACCTCTGTTTCTCACCTCCTGGCATGAAACAGCACCTGGGGCTGGAGGACTTTTAGGGAGCTCTGGGCTCTTGCCCATCTTTTGATTGTCTCTTGTACACAAGGTCCTTCACTGTACCCAGCCAAGGCTTGGCTCATGCTGCCAAGTAGTCACATCTTGCACTCATGATAATTTAGTTTCTTTCAGTTTTACAGTTGGGGAAACTTTGGTCCCACAACTTGACGTAACTTGCTCAAGTTAGTCTAGTAAGATGTAGAACCAAGATTCAATTCAAACCCAGCCTGACTGTAAATTCAGAGCACAAGCTAGGTGCCTCAGCTGTCCTCCTTGGGAAAGGAAACTACATCACGCTGTTGCTAGTTGAGGAGAGTATGAATGCTGCCGTGATGAGTCTCCACCTGCAGAACTTAGTGCCAGCTTCCTACCGCCTCGGGCTGCCTCCCTCTTGTTGGCTCCTATGCCATTTCCCCTTTTCAGCGTTTAACTAAACAGAGCACTTTTTGAAATAAAACCCTAGCAGATCCAAATGGTGCCACATTTATAACCTGTAGTAAATTTGCCGAGTTGTAAATTCAATGAGTTTTCCCTTTTTTGTTTTGTACACCTTAATTACTAGGGAGGGAGTACATTAAAACTAAGATCATGGGTTAATTAATTTGTCCTGGACTGTAGAATTTTATGGACAACCAGAACTAAAGTAATGGTTGTGTAGGTGCAATTGATTAAACATGGCTTATAAATGTTACTGAAATTCCCATAATTAATCCCACTGCAGCTATTTAGCCTGGGAATTTTATAGCAGACATAAATTATGAAGGTGAAAAGTAAGAAAAATTTTGAGTTGACATAGTGTCATTTGCGGAAGCTATAATTTGAGGAAACCTGTTTTGCATGATTATTAGTGATTTTTTTTTTTCAGTTTCCACAATTCTCCCTTTTTAAAATTTGCTTTTTAATGTCGTTTCCATTGTAATGCAGTGACTACCAGACGTTGGATGCGTTAAACACAAGTAATGCCTTATTAAAATAGACCACCAGCAGCATTTCCAAAAGTACTTAAAAGTAACCAAAGAAAGAAGAGACCTGTTTGATCATACTCTTCAAAGTCATTTTTGCATATTTTAATGGATTGAAAAGGAAAGTTACAGGTTATGTTTAAATAGTGTTCCCTGTCATTGGATCTTGACACATTTTAACCTACCTGTTAAAATGTAAGTTATAAATAGCTCCCCTTTCAAAGGTGTTCATTATACCTCACTGGCTCTTGTTATAGAAAATGCAAATGCAATTTGAAAAGTGCCCCTTCTGAGTCTGAGCAATTACTTGCGCACTTCAATACCTGGTTCATTGTCAGCATAGCCACTTGGTTAAAAAGCATGTTTGCCTTTGAAATGGAGATCACTTCGGCTTCTGGCTGGCTGGCTCCGTGGGTAATGAGAACATATTTCGCTTTTCCAGGGAAGCAAGCAGCTGTTGAACAACTATCCTGTCTACATAACGAGCAAACAGTGGGATGAGGCTGTAAATTCTTCAAAGAAAGATGGGAGACGGCTCCTTCGATACCTCATCAGATTTGTTTTCACAACCGATGAGCTTAAGTACTCATG
Organism: Chiropotes sagulatus; assembly: GCA_963574175.1. NCBI lineage: Eukaryota > Metazoa > Chordata > Mammalia > Primates > Pitheciidae > Chiropotes > Chiropotes sagulatus. Next base: position 19,374 of record CAUYNN010023706.1, read on the forward strand.
CGGCCTTGGGAAAAGGAAAAGGTCAGTGCAGTCAGGAGAGACAGGTCCCGAAAGACGCCCTCTGGATCCAGTTAAAGTAACATGCCTCCGAGGTACTGCATCTTCCGCTCAGTGTCACCATCTGTGATCTCATTTCACCGCATTGGCTGTGGCTCTCCCTGTACAAGTGTTCAGCCTTATTGTATTTTGATTTCTTTCTGCTGAGAACGTCTAGGCTTCATGTGACCCATCTACTCGGTATTGAGAAGCTCTTTTAAAAATCTCCGTTTGCCTTAGCATTGTTGTTCCCACTTAGTGGTACATAAGCGTCACATAGCACCTCATGTTTCACACTTCCAATTCCGATTTTCTTTGCTGCCAGAGGAGGCCACCTCCAGCAAAACTGGAGCATAGGGGAACACACAGAGGAAGGGGAGGCGTGGGAATTTTTTTTAATGGGTAAAATGTTACCTCATCTCCAGTTCTAGTTGTTTGTGTCCTTTTCTAGTACCTTCTCAAGAATACTTGGCCAAACCCCTTACATTTGTTTAGGATTAATTCTCCTTAATGCTAAAATATACCTTGCCCAGTAAAACATTCTTATTTTAGTTAAAAAAAAAGTTTCTATTAAATGTACTGCATAGATAATACAACTTAAGCAGTATTAATAACGATTACTTTGCAGTTGATCTGCACTATTGTAGGCCAGGCAGAGGGGTGGGGAGGAGGAATCAGGAGGTATCCAGTTGATTCAGCAAGTGCAAATAAACACAGACCTAGACAAATAGAAGTGTTATAATGCCAAGAAAACGTTCACACCTGAAAAATCCATATCAGAAAGCTCAATATTAACCTATACAGTTCAATGGCAGTTTTATTGGCTGGAAAGACTTAATATTGATTTACTCTGAATAGGGATAAAAATTTTTCCTGAAGAAATCACGGTTTAAAAAAAAGCCACATTATCACTGCTAAGGCCCTGGTTATTGGAAAGAATACTTATGCACTCTCTCCTGAGATGCCCACAGTGATTCTGGACGTCACGCGCCTGGGGTGCATATGTAGTACTTGTTAGCAGCAGAGATTCCCTAGGCCTTCACCCAGAGATTCTGATTCAGTAAGGGATGGGGCAGGCATGTGTGGTTCCTAGATTGAGACAACCTTATAGGCGCATGCACATGGCCCACAATTCAGGAAACTGCCTGAGAGGAAAATGCCTGTATTAGGCACAAGTGCTCCAGAGCACCTGCTATTAGCTGGTCTGAATATTCCACTTACTTGGAGTGACTAGGTGGTAGAAACTTGGAGGGTCTGTCCTACTAAACTAATCGTCGTTTTCTGTATTTCTTGACATCATAAGAGATGATGGAATTAACTCATCAAGAGGCAGTGTGGAGCTTGGGGGCTTGACTGAGTGCACTGGCTGTGTGTACTCAAGGGAGTTGCATTTAGGCTTATTTATAGGAGTCAATCATCGCTGTATTGTTTTTCCACAAATTCTTTTTCAACATTTTACATTTCTATAGCAAGTCAGTAGAACTGAGAGATTAAAATATACCCCAGAAAACTAGTGCTGCTGCTCTGGAAACACTGAAGGAGCCACTGTCACACTGATGCCTGATGCAGCCCAGGCTGCCTAACCAGAGACTGCCGTCTCGAGCTCATTTTTCACTTAGGGCCACAATGCGTGGACCTCCATCCAGCCCTTAGGTGGAGAATACATAGGCAAGATATGGTGATTGTCTGTGTTGGAGGCAGCTAAAGCATTTCACTCTTTCAGGCATTTTAATTGCTTTTTGGTGATATTAAATATTTAGAGGAGACAGCATATAAAAAATACTTGCCAGCCCATGTATAGGAATTACATTTTGAGAAATAAGTATAACATTCTAAGAACTTGGGTACCTTTTCTGAACTAACACTCAGGCACCTCCTCAGTCACTAAGACTCTGTTATTTTATTGTACTCCATCTTCAAATTAGTAGCTACTTAAAGAATACCATGCTAATAATATTTGCTATACTTCTAGAGATAGTAACATTCTCAAAATGTGAGCAGGTAACAACTTGGGTTTTGAAATCTCCTCGACTTTTACCAGACAGGGTGCATTCCGTGCCTTACAAATTAAATTTACCTTTCACTTCAACAGCAAATGTTCTTGGAGGGATTACCCTCTCACTTAGGCAATTTTTTTTTAACTTTTGCACATGAGAAGAAAATTTGTATGGAATAAATTGGGTCTAATGAGTGACATCATCATGGCATTGCATTGGATTTCCCATAAAGATTTTCTGATAGAGCTTCTGTTAAAGTTTAAGCAGCCTCCCCTGTCATCTTCTGCAAAAACCAGCTGTTGTTTTTTTTCTCTCTCTCTTTTTTTGATGTTGTGTATATTCCTGCAGAATTCATTAGGATGCATTGTACCTCCAACCCCGATTGGTGGATGCCCTCGGAGGAGCAGATAAACAAAGTGTTCAGCGATGCTGTAGGTCACGCCCGACAGGGGCGGGCGGTGGGGACTTTCCTGCACAACGGTGGCTCGTTTTATGAAGGGATCGATCACCAGGCTTCGCAGGATGAAGTCTTCAATAAAAGTTCCCAGGATGGATCTGGGGATTAGTGGACAGAATCTTCCTGTTGTAGCAGCCGGTCCTCTCAAGAGTTCCAATTGTGAATGTCCTGTTCCTGTCACCTGAGAGTCCAAAGCATGTCATTCTGTCATACTCTACACATTCTCAGCTGCCACAGTACCCCAATAGAAATCCATTTTAGGATTGTTTGGGAAGTTATGGCGCCTACAAAAGACTTTTGGAATACTATATTATAAAAAGAAAAAAATACATTTGATTTTCAATGATTACTAGCTAGATGGTGAGGGTGAAAAAATAGGTGAGCTCCTAGTTACCTTTTTCAAACCTTCAAACTCTGCTACCTGGGCAGAGACAGCCCCCCAGGAAGACTGGAGTAGTATTTCTGCCCATGAGAGAAGATGGAGACATGGAGTTATGTTAAGGGACAAGGAACAAACATTGTCTTAATTCGAATAAGTTGTCTTTATGTTTTCCAAAGACTTCATATTTCTTGGCAAAGACATAGGATAGATGACATCATATACTATTTCGACATTAATAGTGTCTATTACTAAAAGGAAGCCAGAGAACAGAGGCAGCGTCTACAGACAGTGACTAATTACAAGTCAGCTTTTTTTCTGTTATTTAAAAAAATCCACTGTGTTGATCAAGAAGGCACTGTTTGATCTCCGGAGTTTACAAACAGTAGTCATTTTTCATTGTTAGTCAAGAAACATCCAAAGATCCAAAACCATTTTCAAATGCTCAGTTTTTAGGTTAATAAATTCATAGTTTCCATAGTCTTAAATCAGGCTTTGTTGACACAGTGCCAAAGTGATGGGTAGAACAATGAGAATTTCAGTCAATTCGTTGTTCGGTGCACTGAAGACCAAACAAGTGGTGTGACTAATGGTATTCCCTAAATTGACTAGGTTTTCTGGCATTGTATACACACAGCTTCAAGGCCATTCTGACAACTATGCAGTGGGCTTGTCAGTAGTTAGTCTGAAATTTGAGGGTCTTTCTCTGCTGATTTGATCTTTAGCATTTGTATGAAACTTGTTTCCCATTGTCATTGAAGAAAACGTTTCGTCCCCACTGTGCCTCCTTTCTCCCAGTGTTCCCCTTAGCTTTGGCTAAGTTAGCGCTGTGCCTCTCCCACTCTCTGTTCCCTGGTTAATTTGTTGAACTCCATATGTGAAATTAGTGGTACCTTTGGAACCTTTCCTTATTGGCAAATGCTATAGAGGTGCTAGAGTCAATCATTTCTGAGGGCTTCCTGTTTGGAGTCAGGAGAGGCTTTCTTTAGCAAACTAGTCCAGGTCACTGCATTCTTTGTAGAGCAAAGGACTAAATGGACACCGTTTATTGAAGGCTACTAGTCATCTACAGATGTGACCAAGGGTTTTGAAAATTGGATGGAGATTGAAGTTCATGAGCACCCATTGATGATAAAGGGTTTTTTGGCTATTTTTGTGAACATAAACTCATAAATTATCCTTTAGATTTAATATTTGGTTTGCATTCACTATATACAAAGTCCTAGAAACAGGTCTTTCTGTAGCTTTTATTAGCTTTTTTTGTATTAATACCTTTCATCCATTGAAAAGTTTAATGTCTATAGAGATGGTCGTCTGTCAGATCTGCTCAGTGATATAGGGGGAACTCATATTTCAATCCTATTTTGAGAAAATTAACTAAAATTTGTCAAATCTACTCAATGGTATAGGGAAAACTAATATTACAATTCTATTTTGGGCAAATTAGCTAAAATTTGGAAGTAGAAGAAATGATATGGGCAAATGCCGTGTTCTTATGACAACCATGAGACTAGTATCTTTGGCTATCCAAGGAAGAAAGATACTTCTTAAACCATTTTTAGAGGTCCAAGAAGTTGGTGTCTTTCTTATGAGATTCTTTAACAACATGACATCTTTGCTAGAAGAAAACTCCCACTATAGCCTCATCTGTTTTTCCATCTTACCTTTTCTTAATTTTGTATTGGCCTTAAGTTGTCCCTACTGCTGAGTACATTGTTTTGTTTTTCTATAGCAACAATATTTGATCATTCTTTTTAAGAAAAACACACTAGCCCTTGTTTTCCTGCAAGCTTGAGGGTCCTGAACATTTCTTCATATCTAAGCATCGTCTTGGAGCCCTGTCGTGCTGGTCTTCGCTGAGGCCAGCGAGAGCACTTTCTGCACTCCCACTCCATGGCCGTACATGATGACACACCTGCACCACTGCTGCAAGGGCAGGGGACAGCAGCCTGTGGCTTGGCTGTCACCGTCACCTCCTGAGAAGGCTGCTGTGCCAGGCTTGCACACCACCTTTGTTCCAAAGTTGCACATGGTCTCTTCCTCCCTCGCGCCCACTCTCAGTGAATTGTTTCTCCATCAGCAAATTCTGAATGCTGAGACTAATTGTTGAGCATCTCTTTTGCATAAGGCTGACAGACTCCATGCTCAGCATCACACAGCCAGTCGTAACTCCTCTCCCTGATCTAGGACCTACGACTTTTGCCCCCTGGTGAGATGGTCCATTATACTTCTACTGTTCGTGTAATTGTTGGGTTCCTTTAGCCAAACCTAGCATCTGACGAAGGCACTGGCAGCCACTAGGCTATGATGCAGCATCAGTATAGACACTGCTGGCTCCTCTCCTTAGGACATACCTACACTGCTACGTGAGCTTCGCCTTTAAGGCTGGTATGTACTTGAGTTTATGGTGGTTGTCTGTATGATTTCCTGATACTTAAATCAGGACCTACAAAGGATGTTCATTTATTTTTGGTTAAGGCCCACTGGGCCTCTGTGTAGCCAGGGTAAAAGCTCACCGCTAAGATCGGATGCTGTCATTGCTCTGTGAGCCTTTCAGTTGAAATCCTTGGAGACTTGAAGGTGTTGCTTATCATTTTGATTTGATTTTCTACATCTTTATCTGGCAAATGGACAGATTGCTCTACAAGAAACTCAGTCATGTCAGCTTTTGGAGTCCTCCTTGAGTCATGTTAGCACTGGTGTAAAATAGATGGAGTTGAAACAGCTCAGGATGCAGCTGTGCCTCCACTCCATTGGGTAGAGGAGGTGGTCATGGGGCTGGCCTGACAGTAAAGACTAAA
>CAUYNN010023707.1:0-18554 GCA_963574175.1 Chiropotes sagulatus
GGCCATGACGGTTTGCTGCATCCATCACCCCATCACCTACATTAGGTATTTCTCCTCATGCTATCCCTCCCCTAGCCCCCCACTCCCCTGCGATCCCTCCCCCTACTGCCCCAACAGACCCCAGTGTGTGATGTTCCCCTATCCCTGTCTATGGGTTCTCATTGCTCAACTTCCACTTATGAGTAAGAACATGTGGTGTTTGGTTTTCTGTTCTTGTGTCAGTTTGCTGAGAATGATGGTTTCCAGCTTCATACATGTCCCTGAAAATACATAAACTCATCTTTTCTGTGGCTGCATAGTATTCCATGGTGTATATGTGCCACATTTTCTTTATCCAGCCTATCGCTGATGGGCATTTGGGTTGGTTCCAAGTCTTTGCTATTGTGAACAGTGCCACAATAAACATATGTGTGCATGTGTCATTATAATAGAATGATTTATAAGCTTTTGGGTATAGACCCAGTAATGGAATTGCTGGGTCAAATGGTATTTCTAGATTGAGATCCTTGAGGAATCACCACACTGTCTTCTACAATGCTGGAACAAATTTACACCCTCCCCAACAGTGTAAAAGTGTTCCTATTTCTCCACATCCTCTCCAGTATCTGCTGTCTCCTGATATTTTAATGATTGCCATTCTAACTGGTGTGAGGTGGTATCTCATTGTGATTTTGATTTGTATTTCCCTAATGACCAGTGATGATGAGCTTTTTATCATGCTTGCTGGCTGCATAAATGTCTCCTTTTGAAAAGTGTCTGTTCATATCCTTCACTCACTTTTTGATGGGTTTTTTTTTTTCTTGTAAATTTGTTTAAGTTCTTTGTAGATTCTGGATATTAGCCCTTTGTCAGATGGGTAGACTGCAAATATTTTTTCCCATTCTGTTGGTTGTCAGTTCACTCTAATGATAGTTTCTTTTGCTGTGCAGAAGCTCTTTAGTTTAATTCGATCCCATGTGTCAATTTTGCTTTTGTTGACATTGCTTTTGGTGTTTTTGTTATGAACTCCTTGCCCATGCCTATGTCCTGAATGGTATTGCCTAGGTTTTCTCCTAGGGTTGTCATGGTTTTAGGTCTTATGTTTAAATCTTTAATCCATCTTGAGTTAATTTTTGTATAAGGTGTTAAGGAAGGGATCTAGTTTCAGTTTTTTGCATATGGCTAGCCAGTTTTCCCAACACCATTTGTTAACCAGGGAATCCTTTCCCCATTACTTGTTTTTGTCAGATTTGTCAAAGATCAGACGGTTGTAGATGTGTGGTGTTATCTCTGAGGCCTCTGTTCTGTTCCATTGGTCTATATCAGTTTGGTACCAGTACCATGCTCTTTTGATTACTGTAGCCTTGTAGTACAGTTCGAAGTCAGGTAGCATGATGCCTCCAGGTTTGTTTGTGTTTTTTGCTTATTATTGTCTCGGCTATGCCAGCTCTTTTTGGTTACATATGAAATTTAAGGTGTTTTTTTCCAAATCTGTGAAGAAAGTAAATGGTTAGCTTGATGGGGATAGCATTGAATTCATAAATTACTTTTGGCAGTATGGCCATTTTCACGATATTGATTCTTCCTGTCCATGAGCATGGAATGTTTTTCAATTTGTTTGTGTCCTATTTCCTTGAACTGTTGTTTGTAGTTCTCCTTGAAGAGGTCCTTAACATCTCCTGTAAATTGTATTCCTATGTATTTTATTCTCTTTGTAGCAATTGTGAATGGCAGTTTGTTCTTGATTTGGCTCTTTTTTAGTCTGTTATTGGTGTATAGGAATGCTTGTGATTTTTGCACATTGATTTCATATTCTGAGACTTTGCTGAAGTTGCTTATCTGCTTAAGGAGATGATGGGGTCTTCTAAATACACAATCATGTTGTCTGCAAATAGAAACAATTTGACTTCCTCTTTTCCTAATTGAATATCATTTATTTCTTTTTCTTGCCTGATTGCCCTGGCCAGAACTTCCAATACTATGTTGAATAGGAGTGGTGAGAGAGGGCATCTTTGTCTTGTGCCAGTTTTCAAAGGGAATGCTTCCAGTTTTTGCTCATTCACTATGAAATTGGCTGTGGGTTTGTCATAAATAGGTCTTATTATTTTGAGATATGTTCCATCAATACCTAGTTTATTGAGAGTTTTGAGCATGAAGGGGTGTTGAATTTTGTTGAAGGCCTTCTCTGCATCTATTGAGATAATCATGTGGTTTTTGTCTTTGGTTCTGTTTATGTGATGGATTACATTTATAGATTTGCATATGTTGCACCAGCCTTGCATCCCAGGGATGAGGATGTCTTGATCATGATGGGTAAGTTTTTTGTTGTGCTGTTGGATTCAGTTTGCCAGTACTTTATTGAGGATTTTTGCATTGATATTCATCATGGATATTGGACTGAAATTTTCTTTTTTAGTTGTCTCTTCCAGGTTTTGGTATCAGGATGACATTGGTCTCATAAAATGATTTGGGAAGGACTCCCTATTTCTGTATTGTTTGGAATTGTTTCAGAAGGAGTGGTATCAGCTTCTCTTTGTACTTCTGGTAGAATTCGACTGTGAACATGTCTAGTCCTGGACATTTTTTTGGTTGGTAGGCTATTAATTGCTGCCTCAATTTCAGACCTTGTTATTGGTTTATTCAGGGATTCAACATCTTCCTGGTTTAGTCTTGGAAGGGTGTAAGCGTCCAGGAATTTATCCATTTCTTATAGATTTTCTGGTTTATTTGCATAGAGGTTTTTATAGTATTCTCACATGATAGCATGTATTTTTGGGCGATTGGTGGTGATATCCCCTTTATCATTGCATCTATTTGATTCTTCTCTCATTTCTTCTTTATTAGTTTGGCTAGCAGTATACCTATTTTGTTGATCTTTTCAAAAAAGCAGCTCCTGGATGACACAGATGGCATGATCTTACATTCTAGAGACCCTAAAAAGACACAGACTGGCAAATTAGATAAAAAGTCAAGATCTATCAGTGTGCTGTATTCAGCAAATCCATCTCAGGTGCAAGGACACACATAAGCTCAAAATAAAGTTGATAGAGGAAGATTAATCAAGCAAATGGAGAGCAAGAAAAATCAGGAGTTGCAATCCTAGTCTCTGATAAAATGGACTTTAAACCAACAAAGATCAAAAGAGACAAAGAAGGGCATTATATAATGGTAAAAGGATCAATGCAACAAGAAGAGCTAACGATCCTAAATATATACACACCTAATACAGGAGCACCCAGATACATAAAGCAAGTTCTTAAAGACCTACAAAGAGACTTAGACTCCCACACAGTAATAGTGGGAGACCTTAACACTCCACTATCTATATTATACAGATCAACAAGACATAAAATTAACAAGGATATCCAAGACTTGAACTCAGATCTGGACCAAGCAGACCTAATAGACATCTACAGAACTCTCCACCCCAAATCTACAGAATATACATTCTTCTCAGCACCACATCGCACCTACTCTAAAATTGACCATATAATTGGAAGTAAATCACTCCTCAGCAAATGCAGAAGAATGGAAATCATAACAAACAGTCTCTCAGACCACAGTGCAATCACATTAGAACTCAGGATTAAGAAACTAACTTAGAATCGCACAACTTCATGGGAACTGCACAACTTCATGGGAACTGAACAACTGGCTCCTGAATGTCAACTGGATGAACAATGAAATGAAGGCAGAAATAAAGATGTTCTTTGAAACCAATGACAACGAATACACAACGAACCAGAATCTCTGGGACACATTCAAAGCAGTGTCTGGAGGGAAATTTATAGCAATAAATGTCCACATAAGAATTGAGGAAAGATCTAAAATCGACACCCTATCATCAAAATTGAAGGAGCTAGTGGTGCAATATCAAAAAACCTCAAAAGTGAGCAGAAGACAAGAAATAACTAAGATCAGAGCAGAACTGAAGGAGATAGAGACACAAAAAAAACCCTTCAAAAAATCAATAAATCCAGGAGCTGTTTTTTTGAAAAGATCAGCAAAATAGACAGACTGCTAGCCAGATTAATAAATAAGAAAGGAGAGAAGAATCAAATAGATGCAATAAAAATGATAAAGGGGATATCACCACAAATTCCACAGAAATACAAACTACCATCAGAGATGACTACAAACAACTCTATGCACATAAACCAATAAACCTGGAAGAAATGGATAAATTCCTGGACACTTGCACCCTCTCAAGCCTAAGCCAGGAAGAAGCATTCCTTTATACCAATAACAGACAACAGAGAGCCAAATCGAGAGCAAACTCCCATTCACAATTGTTACAAAGAGAATAAAATACCTAGGAATACAACTAAGAAAGGAAGTAAAGGAGCTCTTCAAGGAGAACTACAAACCACTGCTCAACGAAATAAGAGAGGACACAAACAGATGGAAAAACATTCCATGCTCATGGTTAGGAAGAATCAGTATTGTGAAAATGGCCTTAGTGCCCAAAGTAATTTATAGATTCAACAGTATTCCCATCAAGCTGCCAATGACCCTCTTCACAGAACTGTAAAAAACTACCTTAAACTTCATAAGGAACCAAAAAGGAGCCTGCATAGCCAAGACAATCCTAAACAAAAAGAATAAAGCTGGAGGCATCACACTACCTGACTTCAAACTACTCTGAAAGGCTACAGTAATCAAAACAGCATAGTATTGGTACCAAAACAGAGATATAGACCAATGGAACAGAACAGAGGCCTTGGAGGCAAAGCCACACATCTACAACCATTTGATCTTTAACAAACCTGACAAAAACAAGCAATGAGGAAAAGATTCCCTGTTTAATAAATGGTGTTGGGAAAACTGGCTAGCCATGTGCAGAAAACAGAAACTGGACCCCTTACTGACACCTTACACTAAAATTAACTCCACATGGATTAAAGACTTAAACATAAAACCTAACACCATGACAACCCTAGAAGAAAACCTAGGCAAAACCATTCATGACATAGGCATAGGCAAGGACTTTATGACTAAAACTACAAAAGCATTGGCAACAAACTCCAAAATGGGCAAATGGGTTGTAATTAAACTCCGGAGCCTCTGCACAGGAAAAGAAACAATCATTAGAGTGAACCGGCAACCAACAGAAAGGGAAAAAGTTTTTCAATCTACCCTTCTGACAAGAATGTACAAAGAACTAAAACAGATTTACAAGCAAAAAAACAAAGAAACCCATTCAAAAGTGGGCAAAGGATATGAACAGACACTTTTAAAAAGAAGACATATATGAGGCCAACAAACATATGAATGCTCATTTTCAATGGTCATTAGAGAAAGGCAAATAAAATCCACATTGAGATACCACCTCATGCCAGTTAGAATTGTGATCATTTAAAAATCTGAAGACAGATTCTGGAGAGGATGTGGAGAAATAGGAACACTGTTACACTGTTGGTGGGAGGGTAAATTAGTTCAATCATTGTGGAAGAGAGTGTGGTGATTCCTCAAGGACCTAGAATAGAAATTCCATTTGACCCAGCAATCCCATTGCTGGGTATATATCCAAAGGATTATAAATCATTCTATTATAAAGATACAAGCACACATATGTTCACTGTGGCACTGTTTACAATAGCAAAGACGTGGAACCTACCCAAATGCCCATTGATGATAGACAAAGAAAATGTGGCACGTATACACTATGGAATACTATGCAGTCATTAAAAAAAAAACAATGAGTTTGTGTCCTTTGTAGGGACATGGATGAATCTGGAAACCATCATTCTCAGCAAACTGACACAAGAACAGAAAATCAAATACTGCATGTTCTCACTCATAGGTGGTGTTGAACAATGAGAACACATGGACACAGGGAGGGCAGCATCACACACTGGGGTCTGTTGCAAGGGGTACTAAAGGAGGAACAGCAGAGGTTGGGGAGATTGGGGAGGAATAACATGGGTAGAAATGCCAGATATAGGTGACAGGGGGATGGAGACAGCCAACCACATTGCCATATATGTACCTATGCAACAATCCTGCATGATCTCCACATGTACTCCAGAACCTAAACTATAATAAATAAATAAATTAATTAATTAATTTAAAAAAATTTTGAGAATTAAAAGGAAAGAAAGAGGGCACATATCTGATAAGCACCTGGAAATCAATGTATGTGCATTGAATGCCTTCTGAGACTCATGTGGTATATAAACGATAGTTTCTAATTACCTAGAGTAAAACACCTTGGAAAAGTGTTCTCAGCAGATCAGATCAACAAGTCTCAAAGGTTTACAAAGTTCCTCCACAATGGAGTATGTAGCTCTGTCTTTCTTTGAGAGATTTTTCAACACTTGGTTCTAGTCAAAGCTGAAAGAGAATTTGACATAAATGTTCACAAGCATCTTGGCATAACACTATGTGGAATATGTTTCCAAACCAAATAAATATGCCAATATGTTCTCTCTACCCATCTATTCTATGGGCACTCAAACTGAACTTTTTACCTTCCATGCAATTCCTTCTATTCCCTGGAAATCTGAGTCACCCTTGCCTCTCTCATCTCCCTGGTCCAAATCTATTTTGTGTAAAAAATCTCGCATGAATATATCACTCTGCCTTTTCTTACGACTTCCACTGCTCTAGGTCAAACCCTCATTCTTTACCATTGTAGAAGCCTCACCAGTTTCTCTACTCTCAGTCTTGTTGACTCTAATCTTTCATAGCACAGCTGTTGTGATCTTTTAAAAAATACATTTTTATTGTATTTTTCCTTGCTATACATATTGTATGATTAACATATTGTATTGATCCTATTTTTCCCTTGCTAGAAAACATTAATGGCATCAAAACCTACAGGGAAAGCATCTTCTCTGATCCATTCTTTCAGCCTCATCTCCTTCCACTTAATTTCCACACATGTGCCCTTTAATCACACTAACCTTCTTAAAATATCTCGAATAGGCCATGATCAGTCATACTCTTATATATTTGCACATTTTATTCTCTTTGCCTGGAATGTCTTTCTACTCTGACTGGTAAGCTCCTATTTATCCATCAGTCTAATTCATAAGTCAGTTCATTTGTGAAGACATCTCTGACATCCTAAGGCAGAGGCAGTCAATTTGTGCTCTACGTTCTTTATATTGTACTATTATTGCTTTCATTTAAACATCTCTGGATCCTCCACTATACTTAAGGTCAGGAACTCATTCTGAGGTGGAATAATCTTTGTATTTCCAACCCCTTGCAAAACACTTGATACAAACAGGCATTCGGAAAATATTTGTCAATGATCAGTCCTTCAACAATACAATTTTGCTGTTTAGCCAGTCAGCCAAATGGCGCTGCAAATGACTAGAAACGTTATAAACACATGGATTCAGATACCCACAGTGATGAATCTTGATTTTAATACAAGACACTTCCTGTACAGATAAAAGGGGAATGTTTCCTCCCATTAGACAAATTCATTTTGAATTGAGAAGAATTTTGAAATATATAAAATATAATACTAGTCTTTCTCTTCACATGTACAAACAAATAGGAAGTTGAAGATGAAAACTCATTTCTTTAAGTAAAATACTTTTAGTGTTTGGATGAAAAGGGACTGGATTTTTATTTAAAATTATAGTTACTACATGTATACTTATCGCTAAGTAAACAATTTGAAAGTTTATATTAATGTCTTTTTAAAATAATCATATATGTTTTAGCAAAAGAAAAATTTCCAGAATAAGTTGGTCATTTTTGTTAACATAAAACACCTTCATTCTCTTTTTAAATACAGTCTGGCAAAAAAATAACTCACCAATATTCATGGCTAGCCAACTGAGTAGTAAATGACTTCCCAAGTATCTACTTCAATTAGCTCTGGCAAATTTAAGAAATCATTATTTAGTTTCCTTACGTAGATGCAAAATTAATCTGAAGAGTAAAAATGTGAGTCATTGCTTTAAATTGCACTATTATGTACCTTCTAAAATGAAGCCTAAATCTACTGCTGAGTTGAAGAACCTGCATTAAGGCTATAGCAAACAAGAAGAAAGCACTTTTCTGAGAAAAATGTCAGGGATGTTGTAGTTAATAATCTGATTCATGAGTCAGATGGAGGGTCGGTCTCATAACCTCTAATTTCCCTTTCAATGCCAATATTTTATGGTTCTATAAAATCAAGTCCTCCTAACTGGTGATTTGAATATATTTACTTTAAATAAAATGTGCCTTACCACGAAGCACATTTGTTAAGCACATCACATTTCCGATGCCTTTCAAACATTACAAAAACAGAAATGGCTTCTATAGTAGGAAGAATTGGGACCAAATGACAAATTTTAAAACACACACATAATAATGCAGGAACTCATTTAAAATGACAGAATTAAAGGGGAAAAACAGGTCATTTTCTGATAAGGTAGTAATAATTCTCAGTACAAATCAAAAAGTACAAAGAGTACCCTGTATTGAAAAAATGAGCATGAGATCTGAAACTAAGTACATCTAGCAAATATCCTTTTGAAAGAAAAAAACTATTGGTCTCTTTTTATGTAATCAAGGATTTTTGAACTGTTTATAATTTAAAGCTACAATCCCTTTGCATACAATGTGGATGCAGTTTTCTTAAAAATCATTCCTTGTCTTATGATTTCTTTCAGGGCCATTTTCCCCACATGGTTACTTTCTCTCAGGTATAGAAAACCTCAAACAAGGCTTTGAGAGGAGCATAACAAAGTTAGTGAAGGTTACTGGCTCTGTTATCAGTTGGTCTTGGGGATTCAGATCCCTCATGACCTTAGACAAACTCCTAAAAGTAACTGAAACTGTTTCACCAGCTATAAAATGAATTGTAATAAGGATTGTGTGAAACAACTTTTTTCAAATAATGTGATCAATAATTATTATTAGGGTGAATATAAAAAATGATCATTAACATTTGGAGCTGCTTGAATTTGTTACCCTGTAGAGCTCTTTCAGTTAAAAATATTCATTAAAAATTTTTCCATATGACTTTGTTTCTTCTTCTTACATAAAGAGTTAAACAGAAAAGGGCAGAGGCTTATTTTTAATTTTTTTATTATACTTTAAGGTCTGGGCTATATGTGCAGAAAGCGCAGGTGTGTTACTTAGGTATACATGTGCCATGGTGGTTTGCTGCACACATCAACCCATCATCTAGGTTTTAAGCCCCACATGCATTAGGTAATTTGTCCTAATGTTCTCCCTTCCCTTGCCCCCCACCCCGCAACAGGCCCTGGTGTGTGATATTCCCCTCCCTGTGTCCACGTGTCCTCATTGTTCAATTCCCACTTATGAGTGAGAACACGTGGTGTTTGGTTTTCTGTTCCTGTGTTACTTTTCTGAGAATGATGGTTTCCAGCTTCATCCATGTTCCTGTAAAGGACATGAACTCATTCTTTTTTTGGCTATGTAATATTCCATGGTGTATATGAAGGGCACAGACTTTTAAAGGTCACAAATGTAAACCAATGAGGGTTGCTAGAGATTTTAGCTGTCCACTTAGATTTACAAACTTAATTTTACTCTATGATTAATATTTCACTATGGGAGGGGGCAATATGGCCTTCCCATTTCACTTAACAAAAATAGGAAGCATAATGAAAATCATTGGTTTAAGTTATAACCAGTAAAAGCTGATTAATTCACAGAACATGTAGTTATCAGTCCAGTGTGTATTATATGCAAAGTCCAAGGCAAATTCATCCTATAGAGGACTCAAATGAGAAAAATGTCCTGTCTGCCCTCAAGGAGCTTATAGTGCAGTGATCTGTGAGACAAAAAAACACAACTTTAGTGCAAGGCCTAATGTGCTGAGTGCAAATAGATTAACACAAATTGTGGTCAAGTTTTCCTAATGTCTTGAAACATTTTCTGGATAGAGCAAAGATTCTTTAGTCATTTAAAATATTAATCCGTATATCTTAACTAAAGATTAAGAATCTTTCAGCCTCTTACTTGTTTGCAACAAAAACAGCTCAGGTCCATCTTTAGTTTTCCATGCAAGTTGGGAAGGGCAGAATGTTCTCACATAAGGTGAGGTCTCACATTTTGTAATAGTTTTAACTGGTTTCCCACAAAGTTCTGTTGTTAAATATTGTTATTATTTCTACAGAGAGCCAAATGATCTGTCATTTTTCTGGCAGGTTCATTCTGCCTCTTTGAATGAAACTGGGAAGATTAACAGGTTTCTAGTTTTCTAAATAAGGAGTCACCAGCTCCCAGGCCACAGAAGGGTACAGAATTGTGGCTTGTTAGAAACTGGGCCACACAGCAGGATGTGAGCAGTGGGAGAGTGAGCTCCGCCTCCTGTCAGATCAGTGGTGGCATTAGATTCTCATAGGAGCAAGAACCCTATTGTGAACTGCACATGTGAGTGATCTAGGTTGCTTGCCCCTTATGAGAATCTAGTGTCTGATGATCTGAGATGGAACAGCTTCATTCTGAATCCATTCCCCACCTCCCCTGCTTCCTTCCATGGAAAAACTGTCTTCCATGAAACCAGTCCCTGGTGCCAAAAATGTTGGAGACCACTGCTCTAAGTGATGTAATTGAGATGGTGATTTGTGATGGTAAGGACAAGGACAGTATTGGAAACTTGGGTTTGAGTAGTAGTTCTATCACTAACAAGCTATGTGACCTTAAAAGACATTTCCCTCTCTATGCCTTCATTTCCTCATCTATCCTATTTTTTTTTATGTGATGAGAACATTTAAGATCTATGTTCTGGGCAATTATCAAGTATACAATACAGCATTAACTATACTCATCATGCTGTACATTAGATCCCTAGAACTTATTCATTCTGTTAAATTAAAATGTTACAACATTCGACCAACATCTCCCCATTCCCCTGCTCCCCCGTCAGCTCCCAGGAACTATCATCACATACATACATATATATGTGTGTGTGTGTGTGTGTGTGTATCATATACAATGAAATTCTACATATATACACAATTGATGGACACAGGTTGATTCTATATTTTGGCTATTGTGAATAATATTGCAATGAACGTGGGAGTGCAGATATCTCTTCAACATACTGATTTCATTTCCTTTGGCTATAATTTCGTGACTGAGATTGCTGGATCGTACGGTAGTTCCATTTTTAAGTTTTTGACGAACCTTTATAACATTGTCAATAATGGCTATACTAATTTGCATTCCTACCAAAAGCATGCAACTGTTTCCTTTTCTCTCTACATCATCACCTATATTTGTTATAGTTCATCTTTTTGATTATAGCCATCCTAACAGCTATGAGGTGATAGCTTATTGTGTTTTCTTTTAAATTTAATTTAATTTTATCTTATGTTCTGTGATACATGTGCAGGACCTGCAGGTTTGTTACATAGGTAAACATGTGCCATGGTGGTTTGCTGCACTTATCAAACCATCTCCTAGGTATTAAGCCTGGCATGCTATTAATATTTATCCTGATGTTCTCCATCCCTCAGGCGCCCATGACAGGCCCCAGTGTGTGTTCTTCTTCCCCCTGTGTCCATGCTCAATGTGATTTTAATTTGTATTTCCTTTGATGATTAGTGATGTTGACCATTTTTTCATATACCTGTTGGCCATTTGTATGTCTTCTTTTGAGAAATGTCTATGCAGGTCCTTTTCCCATTTTTAAATTGGCTTGTTTTCTTCCTATGGAGTTCTTTGTGGGTTTTTTTGTTTATTTTTTATTTTTTATTTTTATTTTTTACAAATTTTAGATATTAACCCCTTGTCAGGTGTATAGTTTGTAGTATTGTTGGGTTCTGTTGTTATACAAATTGATTGTATTCTTTATAAATTGGGATTGTGATTATCCTAAAGGAAGCTTGCAAATTCTTAGCTAAAGGCTTTTAGTTATATCATCTGGATGAAACATTCAAGGTTCTTGTAATCACCTCTTCTAACCTCTCTCTCTCTTTATAAAATGATAAAATTTCTACTAGCTTAGAGGTAGGGTTTGGGGATAGCATAGTACAGGAGCGAGCAAGAAGATGGTGATAATAAATAGTGTTGAAGATGTCTAAAGAATTTAGGAAGTAAATTGATGTAGTCCTGCTGCCTCATTTTACAGTTTAGGAAATGGAGCCTGACAACGGAGATAAATTAAGATAATAATAACAACAGCTAGCACTTACAAGTTGCTACTGTGTGACAGACACTGTCCTAAGTGCTTAACATGTATTATCTCATTTAATATTCACAATAATACTCTAGAATAGGTACTATAATACCCATTTTACAGATGAGAAAACTGGAACACAGAGAGGTTAACTTACTCAAGGTGACATAATTAGAGGGTAATAGAACCTAAATAATGCAGAGAATCTCTCTGGTATATTTTTCCTTCTAAAAACCATACTGCCTACTAAAAGCAATTTAAACTTTTAAATATGACATTTAAGACCTTCCATGATCTGATACTAGCCTATCTCTTAGCCTTGTTTCCCACAATTTATATTCATGTATTTTGCACTCCAGAAAATAGTTTACCTAATATGCCACATGCTTTCCTCATTTGTTGCCTTGGCTGTGATACCTTCTGTTCCTTCTCTGCCATTTCTACAAGTCCAAGTGTTGCCCATTCTTTAAGATCCAGTTCAAATGTCATTCACTTCACTTAGAAGAATCTTCAACCTCCCCTGTGCGTCTGAAGCTCTTCAAACTGACATTCTGCCCAGGAGGGGCTTTTATTCTGGTTTAGCTAGGGAGAGGGGATGGTAAGAGAACCTATGCTTTTGTCAGTTTCCTAGAGCCCTGCCTGCCTTATAGGCTTGTCATAAGGACATAATGAGAAAATGGATATAAAAGGGCTTTTGAACTGTAGAGCACGGTAATGGTCATCATTGCATTTAGAGTATCTCTTTGCTTTTCCAGATTTGGGAAAACAGAATCTTCTCAGGGTGTGTCTATTTTTAGAAGGGCAAAGTTCCATTTCTGATCTATATTTTTAAAAATTGAAAATGTCAATATACAGTCCTGAGGGAATAACAAGATGGCCGAATAAGAGGCAGCTCCAGAAAGCAGCTCCCAAGGAGAGATGCAGAAATAGAGTAGTCTCCACAACTCCAAACAAGGTACTGGGTTCATATTGTGGGTCTGGTTGGACAGTGGGTATAAACCAAATAGGGCAAGTTGAGGCAAGGTGGGGCATTGCTCTACCCAGGAGGTGTGTGCAACTGATGGGGGGACCAGGGCATCTCCCCTTCTGGGACTTCAGTTCGGATAGAGTGCTCCACCCAAGCCCTCTACAATCCACAGAATGGGACATCATCACTGGGCTGAAAAGCCTCAGTGAGCTGCCTCAACAGGGCAGAACAGCAACTTCAGCTGACGCTGGGGCTGTAAGCATAGATCTAGGCAGAAGCACTGGCTGATGCAAAAGCAGGCTGGACAGATCTACCCTCCCCTCAGAGGGAAGGGGAACTGAAAACAGAGAAACAGCCCATACGGCAGGATGGGTCCCCCCAACTACCACATCCTGCACAACGCCCAGCAGACTGAAAAAAACACTCAGGCCAGAGTTTCACACCTAGAGAGCGACCAGGAACTATCCAGCTCAGCTGTGGGGGTGGGGGGGCAGTGCCATTGCAGAAGCCAGCCTAATTTTCCTGAGTAAATAAAAGATGCAGCAGCTCCACTGAACCCTTTGCAGCCCAGCAGCACCTCTGCAGGCAGACAAAGGAAAGGCCCCCTCCCCAAACAGCTACCTGAGATCAAAACTATATAAACCCAATGAGATGGGAAAAAAACCAGCACAAGAAGAATGAAACTATCAAAAACTAAAACGCCTCTCCCCCACCAAGAGATCACAACTCCTCGCCAGCAAGTGAACCAAGGTGGACAGAGAACGAATTTGATGAATTGACAGAAGCAGGCTTCAGAAGGTGCATAATAACAAACTTCTCTGAGTTAAAGGAACATGTTCTAACCCAATGCAAAGAAACTAAAAACCTTGAAAAAAGGTTAGATGAAATGCTAACTAGAATAACCAGCTTAGAGAAGAACATAAACGACTTGATGGAGCTGAAAAACACAGCATAAGAACTTCATGAAGCATACACAAGTTTCAACAGCCAAATAGATCAAGCAGAAGAAAGGATACCAGAGATTGAAGATCAACTCAATGAAACAAAATGAGAAGGCAAGAGAAGAGAACAAAGAGTGAAAAGAAATGAACAAAGCCTTCAAGAAATATGGGATTATGTGAAAAGACCTAATCTATGCTTGATCGGTGTACTGGAAGAGGATGGGGAAAATGAATCCAAGCTGGAAAACACTCTTCAGAATATTATCCAGGAGAACTTCCACAACCTTGCAAGACAGGCCAACATTCAAATACAGGAAATACAGAGAACACCACAAGGATACTCCTCTAGAAGAGCAACCCCAAGACACACAATCATCAGATTTACCAGGGTTGAAATGAAGGAAAAAATACTAAGGCAGCCAGAGAGAAAGGTCGGGTAACCCACAAAGGGAAGCACATCAGACTCACAGTGGATCTTGGCAGAAAGCCTACAAGCCAGAAGAGAGTGAGGGCCCATATTCAACATCCTTAAAGAAAAGAATATTCAACCTAGAATTTCACATCCAGCCAAACTAAGCTTCATAAGTGATGGAGAAATAAACTCCTTTACAGACAAACAATTGCTGAGAGATTTTGTCACTACCAGACCTGCCCTACAAGAGCTCCTGAGGGAAGTACTAAACACAGAAAGGAAAAACCAGTACCAGTCACTGCAAAAAAGAACCAAATGGCAAAGGCCAACAACACAATGAAGAAATTCTGCCAACCAAAGGGCAAAACAACCAACTAGTAACAAAATGGCAGGATCAAATTCACACATGACAATAATAACCTTACATGTAAATGGACTAAATGCCCCAATCAAAAGACACAGGCTGGCACGTTGGACAAAAAGCCAAGAACCATCAGTGTGCTGTATTCAGGAGACCCATCTCATGTGCAAAGACACACATAGACTCAAGATTTACCAAGCAAATGGAGAGAGAAAAAAAAAGGCGGGGGTGGCAATCCTAGTCTCTGATAAAATGGACTTTAAACCAACAAACATCAAAAGAGACAAAGAATGGCATTACATAATGGTAAAAGGATCAATACAACAAGAAGAATGAACTATCCTAAATATATATGCACCCAAAACAGGAGCACCCAGATACATAAAGCAAGTCCTTAACGACCTGCAAAGAGACATAGACTCCCACAAAATAGTAGTGGGAGACTTTAACATGCCACTGTCAAAATTACACAGATAAACAAGACAGAAAATCAACAAGGAAATCGAGGACTTGAATGTAGGTCTGGACCAAGTGAACTTAATAGACATTTACAGGACTCTCAACCACAAATCCATAGAATATACATTCTTCTCTGCACCAAATCACACCTATTCTAAAATCGACCACATAATTGGAAGTAAATCACTCCTCAGCAAATGCAAAAGAACAGAAATCATAACAAGTAGTGTCTCAGACCACAATGCAATCAAATTAAAACTTAGGATTAAGATATTAACTCCAAACTGCACAACTTCATGGAAAATGAACAACTGGCTCCTGAATGTCAACCGGATAAACAATGAAATGAAGGCAGAAATAAAGATGTTCTTCGAAACCAACGAGAACGAAGACACAACGTACCAGAATCTCTGGGTCACATTGAAAGCAGTGTCTAGAGGGAAATTCATAGCAATAAATGCCCACATGAGGCACAAAGAAAGGTCTAAAATCGACACCCTATCATCAAAATTGAAAGAGTTAGAGGAGCAAGATAAAAAATACTCAAAAGCTAGCAGAAGACAAGAAATATCTAAGATCAGAGCAGAACTGAAGGAGATACAGACACAAAAAAACCCTTCAAAAAGTCAACAAATCCAGGAGTTGGTTTTTTGAAAAGATCAACAAAATAGATAGACTGCTAGCCAGACTAATAAAAAAGAAAAGAGAGAAGAATCAAATAGTTGCAATAAAAAATGATAAAGGGGACTTCACCACTGATTCCACAGAAATACAAACTACCATCAGAAGTTACTACAAACAACTCTGTGCACACAAACCAGTAAATCTCGAAGAAATGGTTAAATTCCTGGACACTTGCACTTTCCCAAGACTGAACCAGGAAGAAATTGAAACCCTGAATAGACCAATTACAAGGGCTGAAGTTGAGAGAGCAATTAATAGCCTACCAATCAAAAAAAGCCCAGGTCCGGACAGGTTTACAGCTGAATTCTGCCAGACGTACAAAGAGGAGCTGGTACCATTCCTTCTGAAGCTATTCCAAACAATACAAAAAGAAGGAATCCTCCCCAACTCATATTATGAGACCAACATCATCCTAATACCCAAACTGGGCAGAGACGCAAATAAAAAAGAAAACTTCAGGCCAATATCCATGATGAACATTGATGCAAAAATCTTCAATAAAATACTGGCAAACAGAATGCAACAGCAAATCAAAAAGCTTATTTATCATGATTAAGTAGGCTTCATCCCAGGGATGCAAGGTTGGTTCAACATATGCAAGTCTGTAAACGTAATCCATCACATAAACAGAACCAAAGACCAAAAACCACATGATTATCTCAATAGATGCAGAGAAGGCCTTTGACAAAATTCAGCAGCCCTTTATGCTAAAAACCCTCAATAAACTAGGTATCAATGGAACATATCACAAAGTAATAAAAGGTATTTATGACAAACCCACAGCCAATATCATACTGAATGGGCAAAAAATGGATGCATGCCCTTTGAAATCTGGTACTAGACAAGGATGCCCTCTCTCACCACTCCTATTCAATATAGTATTGGAAGTTCTAGTCAGAGCAATCAGGCAAAAAAAAAAAAAAAAAAAAGAAATAATGGGTATTTAATTAGGAAAAGAGGAAGCCAAGTTGTCTCTATTTGCAGATGACATGATTGTATATTTAGAAGACCCCATCATCTCAGCCCAAAATCTTCTAAAACTGATAAGCAACTTCAGCAAAGTCTCAGGATACCAAATCAATGTGCAGAAATCACAAGCATTTCTATACACCAGTAACAGACAAACATAGAGCCAAATCAGAAGTGAACTCCCATTCGCAATAGCTACAAAGAGAACAAAATACATAGGAATAAAACTAACAAAGGATGTAAAGGACCTCTTCAAGGAGAACTACAAATCACTGCTCAAGGAAATAAGAGAGGACACAAACAGATGGAAAAACATTCCATGTTGGGAATGTTTTCCATGGTTGGGAAGATGCAACATTGTGAAAATGACCATACTGCCCAAAGTAATTTATAGATTCAATGGTATTCCCATCAAGCTTCCAATTATCTTCTTCACAGAACTGGAAAAAACCACTTCAAACTTCATATGGAACCAAAAGAGAGCCCGCATAGCCAAAACAATACTAAGCAAAAAGAACAAAGCTGGAGGCATCATGCTGCCTGACTTCAAACTATACTACATGGCTACCGTAATCAAAACAGCATGGTACTGGTACCAAAGGAGAGATATAGACCAATTCAACAGAACACAGGCCTCAGAAGCAACACCACACATCTACAATCATCTGATCTTTGACAAACCTGACAAAAACAAGCAATGGGGAAAGGATTCCCTGTTTAATAAATGATGTTGGGAAAATTGGCTAGCAATGTGCAGAAAGCAGAAACTGGACCCCTTCCTGGCACCTTATACTAAAATTAACTCCAGATGGATTAAAGATCTAAACATAAGACCTAACACAATAAAAACCCTAGAAGAAAACCTAGGCAAAACCATTCAGGACATAGGCATAGGCAAGGACTTCATGGCTAAAACACCGAAAGCAATGTTAACAAAAGCCAAAATAGATAAATGGGATTTAATTAAACTCCAGAGCTTCTGTAAAGCAAAGGAAACAATCATTAGAGCAAATCAGCAACCAATAAAATGGGAAAAAATTTTTGCAGTCTACCCATCTGACAAAGGGCTAATATCCAGAATCTACAAAGAACTAAAACAGATTTACAAGAAAAAAATGAACAAGCCCATTCAAAAGTTGGTGAAGGATATGAACAGACACTTTATAAAAGAACACATCTATGGGGCCAACAAACATATGAAAAAATGCTCATCATCACTGGTCATTAAAGAAATGCAAATCAAAACCACATTGAGATACCATTTCACACCAGTTAGAATGGTGATCATTAAAAAATCTGTAGACAATGGATGCTGGAGGGATGTGGAGAAATAGGAACACTTTTACTCTGTTGGTGGGAGTACAAATTAGTTCAACCATTGTGGAAGATAGTGTGGCGATTCCTCGAGGACCTAGAAATAGAAATACCATTTGATCCAGCAATCCCATTGCTGGGTATATACCCAAAGAATTATAAATTTTTCTATTATAAAGACACATGCACATGTATGTTCATTGCAGCACTGTTTACAATAGCAAAGACCTGGAACCAACCCAAATATCCATCAGCAATAGACTGGATAAAGAAAATGTGGCACATATACACCATGGAATACTACACAGCCATAAAAATTGATGAGCTTGTGTCTTTCATAGGAACATGGATGAATCCGGAAACCATCA